>VDFB02267463.1:0-55481 GCA_007258455.2 Sequoia sempervirens | reverse complement strand
GTTGGCCACTCGAGGGACTATAGAGTAGATCTATCTACTCTATTTTTAATAAGTATAGATAAGTATTCCATTTTTAATATTGTTCTTCATTTTGTAAGTGATCATTGTAAGTGAACTTTATTTTCATGTGTTGAGCTCTATTAAGTTAATCTTGCAGGTTGTAGATCCAATCTGTAATCTTTTAATTCTATTATCTAAAGTTTCAGAGCACCTACGTTCATTGTCAGTTGCAAGTTGCTAAGTTGTTTTATTTTAACCACTAGATGTTAGTAGTAGGTTGTTAAGTTTTCTATCTGTTGTTAGATGTTTCATAGTTTCTTTACAAGCTTTTCCTTTTCGGAAATTTACATGCTTCTTAGTTTAATTATCTTCATGATTTCTAATTTAATCGTTATGCTTTCTATATTAATAATTTCTCGCTTTCTAGTTTAGTGGCCTCTTAGTTTAATTTTCATTTATAGTTGTTCCAAAACATTTATAAAATCTAAGAGAGATAGTTGATATGTTTTCTATTGCATATAGCCTCTAAACACTACCTGGTCAATACAATTGATGCATTTTCAACTAAAGAGAGATATTTAAGATGTTTTCTATTGCATATAGCTCCTTTGAACACTACCCGGTCGATACAATTGATGCATTTTCAACTAAAGAGATAGGACCTAATGGTAGCCTGTCACAAGGTATTCTCAAGTACCTCTTCTCCAAACCAGCTTGGTTGTTCGGATGTCTACATCGTATTCCAGGATCTTGGTGATCCAGTTGACCCTCTTTTTGGTTATCTCACCTTTGGTGATGTATTCCTGAACATTGGGATGGGTAACAAGAATGGTGATTTTGTTGGTCAATACCAGGTGTTAGAATTTCTTGAGGCTTGAAAATATAATTATTTAATCCTTGAAAAATTCCATTTAAAGGATTCCAATTAAAGAGGGTTTGATCAAACCACCTCAGATCAAACCCCCTTGGATAGAACCCCACTAGTTTTAAACCATACCTATGATGGAGTCTCCTTTACACCTATCAAAATACTGATTAAAAACCACTTTTGATTTACCTTTTTGGGGATGAAATGAATTCATTTATAAAAAAAAAAATTAAGTATGTAGTCCTTATTATAAGCTTCCCAAAAAGTATAATTTTAAATATATTTAATTTGATGATTATATTTATTTTTTATTTTTTGTGAATGTAGGTTTTTTGCTGAAAATCAAGCTCTTTGTTTTGCAAATGTAAAAAAATAGTATATTATCAAAAAAAAATTGAAAAATATCTATTCACTTGATATTGATGTCCTTGATCCAACAAATAATAATAATTTTGATACATACAAAAAAAGTTGTGTTAGCAAGTAAACCTATGTCTAAATTGTAACTAGTTTGATTTCAAAACTTAAGAAAAAATATTCAATAAAACACTATGAAAAAAATTGCATGTTCTAGATATCGTAGTTATGAATCTAAATTCGAAAAAAAAAGAATTTTATCCTTCATAGAAAAAAAAAATTGTTAGCAAGTACACATCACTCTTTATAAATGGTGTTTACTATTAAAAACTAGTTTTCGAAGGAGATGGAAAAAGAAATGCAATTTGATTCCAAATTTTTTTTTAAATATATATTTAGAATCTTCTAACAAAATGTCACAAACCAATAGTTTGCATCATCTTCAAATTCCTCATGGTTTAGTAGCTATAGGTGTCTGAGCGTGAAGATTTAGTTAAAGAAATTTAGTTCAATTTCAAGTTTGGGGAAAAAGTGTAAACCACTATTGTGGGATCACCCAAAATGATGTAGGAGAACCCACAAGTCCTCAATGAATACTCTTAAGGAAATATTCCAAACATCACTATACCCCTGGGACCATGATGAGCAACTTTCATTTACATGGTTTACCCATTCAAGGTCCTGAAACTGAGAGGAACTAACAAGACCAAAAAGTGAGAAAACTTGACTAGGTTTTTAAAGACCTAGTCGATGAAACCGAACACCATAGGAAAACTAAAAGGCCTAAAAATTATCTAACAAGGGAATTAGGCTTAGAAAAACCTTAACTAAACTTGGTTAAGAGGTTTTACATTCTAGAATTTGTATGGGGACAAGGTCGCCCCAACATAGAACCAAGCCACCTCAACACACTTAGTGAAAATTTTGAGAATTTTAACTTGCAAAACCAAGCCACCCCAGTTATTACCATATTTCCCCACTTGCTACCAAGCTGCCCCAACAATGTTAGGCAATTTTTTGGAAAACTAGGTTAACTTAGCTTACATCAGAGTTGCCTAGATACAATACCAAGTTGTTTAAATGTGAAATTTAACTAAGAAATTCATTCTACACAAAATGAAATGTTCCTAAGTTTATTTTAAGCCTCCAAGGAATAATTACATTCATATGCATTTACGATTGTGTCTGGCACCAACAATGAGACACGTAACTAGGCTAAAACACTATCTTTTGAAAATGAACTACAAGCCATCTCATGAGAGAGGTCCACTTACAAATTACATTACAATTACATTGAGATTACATAATGAAAGGACTCAAACGTCCTTAATAGACTACATTACCTTCTATTAAACTAGTACAAAGCAATGAATGAATGAGAAGAGGATATCAATGTTGATTCACTCCTCAAACCTTTGAACCCCAATGGTGGTTTCCACGCCACCCTACTGCGTGAAAGCAACAAGGTTCACTCCCACTGCGCTAGGAGATGCCACAAGGCCCAAAAAATCTCACACAAGACACATTGGAAAAAGGTATACACTCACACCAATCACAGAGTAAACATTTATCAAGCATATCACACAAGAATCTAGCTAAGACAATTAGGCATCAAATAATGATCCATATCAAAAATAATTTGGCATGAACATAATGGAATACATAAGCACTCACATTGCTGCACATCCACCAATGGAGGAAACCATCCATAATCATGTATCAAAAGGACTAAGTCCTAGAGACAATGCATTTGCAAACTCAAGTTCATGCAAACCAATGCATTTTCCCATTTTTCCCAATTTCAATGAAAATTTCCCACAATGCATAACATCTCATTTCACGGGGTTGCATCTTTTCCAAACATTCAAATTCAATTGTTTACATGAAAAAATTTAAATTTTCCAACATTTTCATAATGCAACCATAAAATTTCTCAAATCCAACATTAAAATTTATCAAAATTTAAAAATTTAAAATAAAATTTCTAAAAATACCCTTTGGTGGAAAATATGCCCAACACCCCTCTTAAGCTATAAAATACACATTTTCCACATTTTCCAAAAAAATAGGCATGATAACGATGTATTTTGGAAAATTATCAAAATTTACACAACAATTAATCTACCATCAAAATATATGAAACGAAGGCGTTGGTGTTAGTTTTATGATCAGATGTAAAGCATAGAAAATTAATTCAAATATCAACACAATAACACAGCAGATACCCTAGGAAAACCCTCCTCTTGAGGGAGAAAAACCCAGCAACAAATATATATCTCTTATATATATGTAATGGCAATAAGTCTCTTTACAATGAGGCCAATCTCAAGGCCAATAATCAGCACCTTCACAAGATGCAATGATAGATAAATAATTTGCACTTCCTTGCAACTCAAATATGCTCTTGAAGAGTTCGCAATCTGCTCTTGATGACTTCACAATCTGCACTTGATGAATTCGTAATCTTCTCTTGGTAATTCACACTTGAGAGAAGAGAAGAGACTTCGAACTTTCTTGATACACAAATGAGAGAAAGTGACCTTCTATATATACATGTTGCTTAGAGGGGTTGCACCTTTTCAAAGGTCAGCCACCATAAAAATAATTACAAATAATAAATAATAATTACAAAGGAGGTCATCCATCTTAGAGATATGTTGTCATTAAATAATCACAAATAAATAAGTATGAAGCCCGAAGCTGCAATAACACCAACACTCCCTCTCAGCTAGGGAGGAATACTTCATGCTACATAAGACACATCACCTCATTGTGATGCCAACCACAATGGCTACAACCATATGTGGAAATGAAATGATATCACCTCATCATGATATCAACCATAATGGCTATAACCATGTATGGTATGTACAAGTGTTCATCACTTGTGTGATGTTGTCACCTCAACATGACTTTCACCATGGCTCTCCCAGAGGGTGAAAACACAAATACAAGAGGAATCATCACAGACTCTCTCACGCGATGTTGTCATGGAGTCACACACATGACATCCACCATGGCTCTCCCAGAGGGTGGAATCAAGGGATTTCACCTCGAACTTCTCTCATAGAGAAGAACTCATTAATCAAGGGATTCCACCTCGAACTTCTCTCACAGAGAAGAGCTCATTAATCAAGGGATTCCACCTCGAACTTCTCTCATAGAGAAGAACTCATTAAAGAGGATCACTAATACTGAGACTCCTTCTCAGTTAAGAGCTTGATTCTCCACCATACCAAGCTTGTCTTGAAAGTACACAAACTTTATCCTGGAGAGAGGCTTGGTGAGAATGTTTGTCGTCTACTCATCAGTGTTGATATACCTCAACTAAAATTCTTTCCTCAATAACATGTTTAGTTCTGTCATGAAACATTGTATTGATAGAAGGCTCCACATAGCTTAATTAACACAATGGATGACAGTCAGCTCCAACGATTGTCCAACCAATCCTGCAAGGAGCTTCTAAAGCCACACTACTTCTCAAACTACCACACATGCTGCAATGTACATGACCTTTGTGGTGCTCAGTGCCACTGAAGACTACTTCCTGCTACATCATGAGATCATCACAAACCCCAAACTGAAATAGCATCCAGAGGTGCTCTTCTGATCAGCAACACAACTTGCCGAAATAGAATCTATATAACCATGCAGCTCCAGGATCACACCTGAAGAATATCTCAGCCCATATCCAATTGTCCCATGCAAGTATCTCAGGACATGTTTCGCTGCAACAAGATGTACCTGCCTCGGTTCACACATGAACTGACTAAGTGCACTTACTGCATAGCAGATTTTAGGTGTAGTGTTAACTAGAAACATCAAGGATCCAATCAACTGCCTATACATCATGGGATCCACCAAGTCTAAACTAGTTGCAACCTCCTTCAACTTGTACAAGTTGGTTTCCATAGGTGTAGACATGGATTTGCAATCCATCATACCAAATCTCTTCAAAATATCAATAGTAGGCTCCCTCTGAATCTTCAAGTACTAGCATCAACCTTCTAACCTTATCGTCCAAGATTTCCTGCAATGCTTACCTTAGATAAATGTTTTTCCAGTGCACACTTCTGGTACTGAAGAGAGTTCAAGGTTGACCTCCATGACCCCATTGCAGATCACTCTATTCTGAATAGGTTTGCAGAGCTACCAATATCAAATCTAGATGACAGTCTTGAGCAATTCTAATCTCAGCAGCTGAAGAGATCTTTCAAGGATTTAACACTTGGCCTTGCAACACTGCAACCTTTACTTCTTCTCAGTGAGTCATAGAACTCCCTCTTGATCCTTGCCTCAAAGATTGCAAAGAAGACTTCTGGAAGTGTACTCCCTTTAGCCATCAACTCAGTCTCATGGCTGCAAGTTGTGACTTCACGCTTGATCATTTCTTTGGTCGGCATGACTTCCTCATAAGATGCCTCAAGCTTTTCATCACTAAGCAATCTTGCATCACGTTCTTGCCCCTAGATCTTTCTGGAAGCATTATAGAGAGAGATTACTAACTTTTTATAACTATGCAAAGAAATATCAAGACTAGAATCATACAAGGTTTATTATCTTAGGTTATAGCATGAATACATAAGAATTTATGAACAATATTAAAACATGAATAAGTAAATCAACCTAAAGGGAAATATATCAAAGGATCAGAATGAAGGGATAAAGAGACTTTTCTTTATTGAATTCTAATATAACTCTTCCTTCCATCTTTTACTCCTCTCAAGAGTGCTAAACTCAGCACAACAAAAGATAATCTACACAACTACAAATTTCTTGAATGCATTATGCAGTTAGCATGCATAACCAAATCACTCCAAGAGTTCAAGGCTCTATCACAGTTCGTGCATTAGAGAATGGTATCGGTGTGACCAACTAATCATCATCAAAATTGCAATTCTCTTTTTATTTCAGAGTCACACTCAGAAATCTTCACAACCAGCATGAAATAACTTGCAATAAATGAAATCTTCAAAGGATCTTATGCTAGTGAACACAATTCAAGAGGAACCACTATCTCTCTTTACTAATTACAAGATCCAACTAAATGATATAACTCAGTAAACAAAGAATACTTATCTCTTTAAATATTCTGATGGATGCAAATATTGGGCACAGTAAGATACGTTGCTCTTGCACTCAGATCAACACACAACCTTCACGGCTTGAACATAGGCCCATGATTTAGAATAGAAATTCCCTATAATCCTTTTAAGGAGAGATATCATCCACATCCACAAATGAAGCATGTTGATTAGGCCTAGTGGGGCAATCCTTTGCATAGTGACCAAACATGTCACAACGAAAAACATTGGACTTTGGAGAGGTCCCACTTATTCTTGAATGGGGGAGCACCATCAGCTCCTTTATCTCTATTCCTCTTGAAATATCTTTTCTTTCCACCTTTCTCTTTCTTCTTCGAGGATTGAGCAGAAAGAACATGAATGTCTTCATTTGTAGAGCTTCAACCAATACCTCTCGCAGCCAACCTAGACTCTTCTTGAATACAATCTGCCCTCACGATCAAACTTGGGAAGTTTTGATCTTGCACTGATTCCTTGAATGTAAGACTCCCAAGATGAAGGAAGACCATTAAGGGAAAGCATGGTCAAATCCTTGACATCAACAAAATGACCAATAGAAGAGAGTTGATCTCTCAATTCGAAAATCTTTATGAAGTAAGCGATGACAGATTCTCCTTCCTTCATCTTCACATGATGAAGTTGTTGCTTTAATGCAAGTGCATGACTTGTGTTGTTGATCTCATACATCTCCAAACTCTTAAGCATCTCTCTTGCTATCTTCAACTTAGAGATGATTGGAACAATATGGTCCTTCATGGAATCAACTAACATATTCTTTTCCTTGATATCTTTCTTCTTCCATTGAACCTTCTCTTCCTCATCTGAAGGCTCAGGGACTTTGCTTTCCACAAACTCAGCCAAATCATTTTCCTCCAAAGTGAGCATAATTCTGAATCTCCAAGATGTGAAATTTGATGCTCCCTCGAGTCTATCCTCAATCTTGAGACCGTTCACCATCTTGACGAAGATATAGAAGTGAACAAAGATGAGAAGAAGAATAAAGAGTATCGATGTAAGATTAAATATGATCAAGATCTTCTTCAAACCCGCTCTGATACCATGTTAGTTTTGTGATCAAATGTAGATCATAGAAAATTAATTCAAATATCAACACAATAACACAGCATATACCCTGGAAAACCCTCCTCTTGAGGGAGAAAAACCCAGCAACAAATATATATCTCTTATATATATGTAATGGCAATAAGTCTCTTTACAATGAGGCCAATCTCAAGGCCAATAATCAGCACCTTCACAAGATGCAATGATAGATAAATAATATGCACTTCCTTGCAACTCAAATCTACTATTGAAGAGTTCGCACTCTGCTCTTAATGACTTCACAATTTGCACTTGATGAATTTTCAATCTACTCTTGGTAATTCACACTTGAGAGAAGAGAAGAGACTTTGAAATTTCTTGATACACAAATGAGAGAAAGTGACCTTCTATATATACATGTTGCTTAGAGGGGTCACACCTTTTCAAGGACAAGGTCAGCCACCATAAAAATAATTACAAATAATAAATAATAATTACAAAGGAGGTCGTCCATCTTAGAGATATGTTGCCATTAAATAATCACAAATAAATAAGGAAGTATGAAGCCCAAAGCTGCAATAACATCAACAGTTGGGAGGTTCCAACACGCCAACAATCCATTTGCAACCTTTCAAATGAAAAAGAAAACCATTTGAGAAGATATGGAAAACTTACCTCATTTTCAACCAAAATCTAGAATGATTAAAACTTTGAACACATGTTGTGAATGCACGATTCCATACATAAGCGTGATTTTCTCCCCATTCCTATCCCAATGCAACAAATATCACTCCAATTGACCTCTAATTGCTCATCCGATCACAAAAATCATAATTTGGAGGAAGGAGGGTTTTTCCTCTCCAAAATTCTTGAAAAATAGAAACCCTTTTCCTTTTTAACCCCTTTTCATTTTCCAATAAAATAATATATTTATTTTCTAGTTAATCACATCAAATCCTTGATTTCAGAAATCCAAAATAAGACATTAACATTCAATCTAATTTATTATTCCACATTTAAATAATGTTTTAATTATATATAAGGCATATTTCATATTACCTTGCAAGAATCAAGATTTAAATCAAATTAAATTAATATACCTCATTCTTACATTTATCCATTTGAAACTCCCACCAATAACCAACAAGTCCCGAAAATCAATTAAATTCATTCTCAAATATCATTTTACCTATAATTTCACTATTAATTCATATAAGCATTTAATTTAATTGAAAGGAAATAGAAAAGAGCAATGGAAAGTACTAATAAAGAGCAATTGTTTGAAGAAAAGAGATTACCAAATAGATTGAAGTAGCCAAACCAAGCACCATCAAAGCAAGAGAGACACAAGAATTTGTTAAGGGGAAAAAATAAGAAAAAACCCCAATATTATGAATGGAGGAAAAATGCCTAAAGAATAATACAAAGAGAGAGAGAGATTCAGCCTTAGCTTGCTTGCTTGAGTCTTGAAGAACGAGAGGATAGGCACCTCAATAAGTAGAGGTGAGAAGGAGGAGTTAGAATGTAACTCCCAACTCAATGAATGCCACCATTCATCTATGTGTGTGCAAAGTATCACCTCTTAAGGAGGTGGTTACAAATATTCCTTAATAAAGGAATTAAAAATAAGCCATCCTCACACGTCTGAGATGACAAAAAAAGACAAAAGACTTGTAGGGATTCCTTTGGAATATTCCTACAAGTTAATAGATAATTACAATTAAAGAATAACCTTTACCAAGTAAAGATTAATCTTCTAACATCCCCCCTTAAGCTTTACTTGGGGAGGTTACATCAAACCCTTCAATGGGTTGTAATCCAATATTTTTACAATGAAAGAGAAATTTATCTTTAGAAAGAGCTTTGGTGAGAATATCTGCAACTTGATCTTCACCTTTACAATACAAAAGAGAAATTTGCTTGTCTTCAATTTTCTCTCTAATGAAGTGATGTTGAAGAGTAATGTGCTTGGTCCTTGCATGAAAAATTGGATTCTTTGCCAAAGCAATAGCACTTTGATTATCACAATATAAAGGAGTAGGATCCTTTTGAGTTAGACCCAAGTCTTCAAGTAATCTTCTTAACCATAGTGCTTCTTTAGATGCATTTGTACAACCTTTATATTCAACTTCAATAGAACAAGGAGAAGTAGATTGTTGTTTCTTACTATTCCATGAGATTGCCCCTGATCCAACAAAGAAACAATAACCACAAGTGGATCTCCCATCATTCGGATCACCTCCTAAATCTAAATTAGTATAACCCTTTAAATAAAAATCACAATTTGTATCATAAAAAAGATCAAGATTAAGAGTACCTTTAACATATTTTTTAAAAAAAATTGCAACTTTAAAATGAGTTTGTTGTGGTTTAGACATAAATCTAGAAACTAAACCAACACTATAAGAAATATCAAGCCTAGTAAGAGTTAGATAATTCAAACTTCCTACTAATTGCCTATATAAAGTAGGATGATCAACAAAAGGAGTTTCCATATCAACCATTAATTTAGTTCCTAATTCACAAGGAGTAGAAGTTCACAATTTGCATCAATCATTTTAAATCTATCTAAAATATCTTGAGCATATTTATGTTGAGAAAGAATAATACCTTTAGGTGTTTGCCAAATTTGCATACCCAAAAAAAAGTAATAGGCCTAATCAATTATTTGAAATTGTTGATTGAGTTGAGACTTAACATCACTAATCAAATTGTTAGAACTAGACTTGTGATAATTAAATCATCAACATATAAAATAATAATCACAATATCATTGTCACTATGCTTAATATATAAATTTGGACCATTTGCATGAAACAAGATTCTTACCTTGAGGTAAGGCAACTAAATCCCAAGTATTATTAGCAATTAAAGTATCATATTCTTCTTGCATAGCTAATATAAGAGTAATTCAATGTAGATAAAATAACCTTAAGCCTTGAATAAGAGTGCCAAAAAAGAAAATTATAGCACAAATCATAGCTTATAGCCCAAATTATAAAATGTCAATATATAAACATAGCAATAATAGTTCTAGGTTTCCTCTCACTACATCATTTGTTGTATTGTAAAGGGAAATTGTATCAAGATTAATAATAAAGGACTTTGAAAATTAGTCCTAAAGATGGTTTTATAAAAAAACCATAGTGCCTTAGTTAAAAAAAATTAATATCAATAGTCCTAATAATGGTATAAAAACCATATTGCCTTCAATAAAATAATGAAACATAAGAGTTTCAAGAACTTGATCCCCATCAATTAAGAAAATAGATCTAAGTTCATCATAAATAAGTAAGTGCATACCATCAAAGTGGATGGAAATATTTTCCATGGGTCCCCAAAAAAATAAAAAAAAAAACTCCAATGAGACTTGATAAAATATATGATTCATTATAGATAGGGCTCCCTATGCAACATTACTGCAAATGCGACTAGCGCATAAAATATATATGTAAAGGCCCCATTGAGACTTGATAAAGTGATTAATTTGCAAAACATATATAGATGGAATAAATCCATCAAGAAGAAAAATACTCCAATGAGCTTTTAATTTTCAAAAATATATAGATGAAATAAATCCATCAAAATGACAAATTTACCAATAAGGCACAATATCAAATTAATAAGACAATAAAATATCAAATTCCCTTTATCAAAACAACATAATTGTAGTTGAGAAGGAAACACTAGGTTTTTTTTTTTAAGATTGTAATAGATCAAGACTTGGGTAGAGATAATGATAATTTCTCAAACCACAAATCAAGCCACCTTAAGTTATAAGAAAAATATATTAAAAAAAAATGTGATGGAATAATGGGAAATGCATACTATGAAGAGAAGAATTATTAAGTATAAATAAGTCATTAAGACGATACTCATGCATTCATGACTACATGAATATCCCCTTTTCATATTCCAAATATAATTGAGTAAAATAGGTACACTATTATTGGGTTGATCAAGTACAATAATAAAGTACATGTGTAGTTATTTTAAAAGGAAATTTTTTAAGTAATGCCTATTTAAAAGGAAATTTTTAAAATGTCTAAAAAAAAATAGTCCATTGAGAAATTTTAAAAAAATCTTAAAATGCTTATGCAAATTTATTTATTTATTTATCCTTTTTAAAAAAGGTCTAATTACTTAGACAAAATAAAAGAAAAAGAAAGAGATAAAAGCTCCACCAAAATATTGAATAGATATACATAAGCATAATTCTTTTCCAAAATAGAAAAAAGATAAGTGCATTTTATACAAGCATGTTAATTTCCATTGCCACAGTAAGTAAGAATGTAACTCAATCAAAATAAACTTAAAGGTTAACATAAAATTAAAGGTTAACAATATGGCACGACATGAACTTTCTATTTTTTTTGTTCATCTTTGGATGTAGATGGATCAGTTTTGTAGCAACATCCAAAAGATGTTTAAAATGAAAAGTAAAAGAGATATGAGTTTTCCAAGAATGATTGTTAGAAGAATTCAACTTAATTTCAGAAATTAAAGTAGACATGATTGTAATAAAAAATTCACAACTTTATGAGAAAAATAACTATTGTAAATATTTGCTTTTAAAAAAAAATCCCTCTTTTGATTGAATTAATTATTTGTGTAAAAAACGAAAATTAAATGCATTACTTTTACAAAAGGATCAATCTAAAAAAAACTATATTAATTAAATAATTATAATGAAAACCTTTTAAGCTTTAAAGGAAAAACACATTTTTCAGAAAAAGAAGTTTTTACCTCCTACGTGGGAGGGAAAGATTTTTCATTTAAAATGAAATTTTTTTTTAAAAGAGCTTTTACCTCTTTTCCCTCTGCCTTTTTGAAAGGAAATAGAAAAGAGGCAAGTAAGAGGTGAAGTGTGAGGAGAGAAGCAGCAAGGGTTTTGAGAGAGGAAGCAACAAGCCAGAGGGGATATTTTAGCAGCTTTTTCAAGGGCCGAGATTACAACAAAAAGTCATGGTTCGAGCGGCAGAGGGGCGAGGGCTACAAAAGTTTTTTATTAGTAATACCAAGCTCTGATACCATGAAAGGAAATAGAAAAGAGCAATGGAAAGTACTAATAAAGAGCAATTGTTTGAAGAAAAGAGATTACCAAATAGATTGAAGTAGCCAAACCAAGCACCATCAAAGCAAGAGAGACACGAGAATTTGTTAAGGGGAAAAACCCCAATATTATGAATGGAGGCAAAATGCCTAAAGAATAATACACAGAGAGAGAGAGAGATTCAACCTTAGCTTGCTTGCTTGAGTCTTGAAGAATGAGAGGAGAGGCACCTCAATAAGTAGAGGTGAGAAGGAGTTAGAATGTAACTCCCAACTCAATGAATGCCACCATTCATCTATGTGTGTGCAAAGTGTCACCTCTTAAGGAGGTGGTTACAAATATTCTTTAATAAAGGAATTAAAAATAAGCCATCTTCACACATGTGTGAGATGACAAAAAAAGACAAAAGACTTGTAGGGATTCCTTTGGAATATTCCTACAAGTTAATAGATAAGTACAATTAAAGAATAACCTTTACCAAGTAAAGATTAATCTTCTAACATAATTAAATTGCGAAAATGGGAAATCTAACAAAACATCCACACTTTCACAGGACATCCACAAAAAGGGTTATGGTATCCAAATTCATACCAACGGCAGTATTTGGGTCAACATGGGTAAAATAACAAGGGACTTGCACTCGGATCAAGTACGACAGGTATGGTAAAACAATAAATGGCCAATGTGACATCTCCTTATAACCACCATCAGGGTAATACTCAACCCTGTGGAGCGAGGTGGAGAAATACCTAGTACTTGTAACCACTCAACACACACATCAAGCGTACTTGCTCCATGCATATAAATAGTTGAAGAATTGCACAAATACCCCCACGGTGTATAACATCATAACCATAATTTCATTGCATTTAAAAAATAAATTTCATATCATGTAATTATAACATCTATATTAATGCATATATTCATGAACCAAAACATGGTAATAATCACTTGGTCGAGCCTACATCGTGCACGCATCCCAAGAACATCTTCAAATTTAAATAAATTCATCCCCTTTCAAGGGACTTGGAATCAAATCACACACGCACTTCAGTGCCACTTACATCAAGCATAACAATAAAATAGCCATATAGGAGATAAAATTCTATGACATAGAACAATAATATGAAAACATCATCATCTAACATCTGAGAATATATGAAATATAATTTTCCCACTAAAATCATATGTTAGGAATAGGTAGGCACTACATAGTGCATACAACTTGCTAAATTCTTAATTGTTTAAAATATACATTTAGTTTTGTTATCTTCAAATTAGTAGAAAAAAAGGTAAGACACAAATTAAAGCTATAGAGAAGGTTCAACAATTTAGGGTTTTTATTGTGCCATCAGATTTACTAGCCATAACAAAATTATAGAGGATAGAAAAATAGAAACATAGATATGCTTGCAATCTTAAAAAAGTATTTATGACTAAACAAAAGTATGGGATATATAGACAACCATCCTTAGATACAAGAAAAATATAGATAGATGATGTGTGGACAAATTTCACCAGACATGTGAGATAATCAAGGGAGTAATTCATGAGCAATATAAAAGAAGACTAAAAGACAAATATGCTTAAGCATTGTGCTTGGAAGTAGAGACACTAATTTTCCTCTTAGGTATTTTAGTATTTATTTCTTTTTTTATGAGCACATTCTAAAATCATTAAGAGGGGTACAACAATAGTCAAAATTCATTTGTTATTGTTCTATAGTCTTTTCTTTGGACATTTTTACTACATTCATTTATTTTTGTCGTGTCAAACATGCCTTTGTCATTTAGAAAGTATATTATCAAATTGATGGATGATTCTATTCACGTTTATTGGGAGGGTCAATGTTTTGTCATAATTGTCTAAATAATTGACATGAAGATCCTTGTACTAATTGTATTGGATATTTTTTTCAAATGCTCAAAAAAAAATTGATACAATTAGTTTAAATGAGTGTACTCTTGTTTTATAGCTTGATTTTGAATTTTTGAGTATTGCCCTTGGAAAAATTTGATAGTGAAACCATAGTAAGAAAATATAGAAGGACCACCTCTAGGCCAAAGGTAATTCAAATATACATTGTGTTGTTTTTTTAATTAGTAGGTTCAATTATCTTGCTTATTTAACTTTGACTATCCACTAATTTGGTATAGTTTGTGTGGAGGCTTCCCATGTTTGTTCATGTTACTTATGGCATTCTATGGATTTTATTTTATGTTATTAGACTACCTACAATTGATGGAAATTTTTCCTAATGGAAATCTTTTTTTGGTAGCTTGCAACCATAAATTGATCGAAATTTGATAGGTATGTGTGTATTTGTTAAATAGAGATTGAGTTTTGTTGAACAATGCAATTTTTTTCATGTTTTTGACCTTGGATGCTATTAAAAAATTATAACAAAAATCATTTAAAAATAAGTGAACTCAACTAGTTTTATTTGATTCTCATCAATTAAATGAAAGATATAATTGTTTAAATATACAGTCCTAATTATTTAAATGGATCATATATTTCATAATATTACTAATAATTTTTAGAATGAAGATTTAATGAGAACTAATGAAAATTTATTTAAAATTAAATTCTTATTTGTGAGTGTCTTCTTTAAAGCATTCTATTTTTGAGGTAGTTACTATTTTGAATTCCCAACACAATCACTTTCAATTGCTTTCACTAAATATATAAATATACCATTTATACTCATGATACATGACTCTCTATTAGGTTCACTTTTCATGGTCTTACAATTTTTGGATTTGTCATCTAGATTCTCATCTTCATTATTTAAACTTCCCTTTACAAGATATATTGCTGCCTTCTGTAGTTTTCTTTTGCATTTTGCTAATGATAATAGTCAGCTAGATTTGGAAATGACTAGGCATAAAACCACCATTGCACACAAAGTGCTTCATAATTCCAAGAAAATTTGAACCAAATTTTTGAATCTAAGGCACTTGTTAATAAGAAAATTGACTATAAAACTTGGATCAAGAGCAAATATTAATCATGTATAATCATAAATTAGATCGTATCTACAAAATATAAAAGCATGGACAAGACAAAATAACTAAAAATGAAATATAATATGAAGCTCCGCTCGTGAAAACCCTGCAAATCAGGGCTTAAATTTGATGTCCGTATGGCTGTATTTAGTCATTTTAGCTGTAAAATACAATTAAAATTTTAGGAAGACTGTATCACTTGAAAGGCAAAATTTTAGTTAAACTGTCAAACTTTCTATGTAATTATTCTTATATATGTTTTTTCAATCTACATATATTTTTCTTAAAATAGATAACCTTTAATATTTAATATTTGAAAGGCAACTTCAAATAAATGACTCACAAAAAAATTGCTTGACAGGTAGGGTCGACCATCAAATTTAAGCCCTGCTGCACACGAATGCGAAAAAAGATTAGTGTGAAATTAGGAATATTATTAATTTTATTTTCTAGCGACTTTTGTTCAAAAGGCGAATATTTCAGAGCAGCGAAAAGACCTAAAGTCAGAAATTATCAGATCGCGAAGGAATCAAAAAGATAAGGGAGGAATAAAAATAAACATCAGATAGCATGTATCCAAGAAGAAGGGAGAAAATAAGGGACGAAAGATCAAGAACAGACTTTAGGGTCTCGCATTATATAACATGGCCCAATAACCTGGAAATTAAATGAGGAGAAAGGCTATTAACAAAAATATGTCCAAGCCAATGACACAGAAACAAGAATCCAATGATACAATCAAAATAAGCACTTATCAACATCAACGAATTAAAAGACCTGGGCATAAGCCATATCCCCAAGATCGATTGAGCATGGAAAAGAACAAAAATGCAGAAAAACAGGGCCACAGAGAGGATAAGGGAAAGGGCAATGCCGGGAAAGTATCAAGGGAAAGAGAAGCTAAAAATGTAAGGAACCCTAAATTGAGGCTTGAGCAAAAAAGAGAAAACATGGATAACAAGCAGTCGGAGCCACTAGAAATAGATGCTGCTGAAGAAATTGAAGATATAGAAAATGCTCAAAAAAGTGGCCATCCTCTGTAAGATTATAGGACCCAGAAGAGGAAGGAAGCAAATAGAAGAATGAGCACAAAAGAACATTGAAATAAATTATGGCATAAAATTCTTACCGAAAAGTTTCTTCATAATAGTTTTTCTTAAAGAAGAAGAGAGAAATCTTGTTTTAGAAAAAGGTTTGAAGGATCTGGATGGATGCCCAGTCTATATGCAGAAATGGGAAGAGGATTTCAACCCAAGGATGCAAGGCGCTTACAACGAAGCCAAATGGATAAGAATGTACAATCTCCCAATTGAATATTGGTCAGAAGAGTGCCTGGAGAAAATAGGAAGGACATTGGGCACATTGGTGGAAATTGACAATAAAGTACTTAAAGGAAATTCTTATCTATATTCCAGATTAAAGATAGCAGCAATAAAACAGATCCCTAAAGAAATAAAACTAAAATCAAAAACAGGGATCTGGCAACAAGAAGCAGTTAAAAAGTGCTTGGAAGAATACATAGAGATTTCAGGACAGCACATAAACAAGGATAAATGAAAGATTTTTTTTTTCTACACCAAGAAATCAGTTCAAAAAAGAATAGCCGAGACTCTGGGATACACAATAAGGGAGATCCCATGTAAATATTTGGGGGTACCTCTATTCAAAGGAATGATCAGATCAAGCTTATGGGAACAAACAATGGATAAATGCAGAGAAAAATCTAGAAACTAGAGAGGTAAATGGTTGAGTCTAGCTGGTAGGATAACAATGATAAGGGTTGTTCTAACAGCCATCCCAATTTTTCCAATGTCATGCATGCAATTAACCAATAAAGCTGTTGCAGAATTGGAAAGTATTTTTAAAAGATTTTTATGGGAAGATTCAAATGAGGTTCACAAAATCCCACTATTACATTGGGAGAAAGTGTGCAAAGCACAATCGGAAGGAGATGCTGGAATTAGGAATGTGAAGGCCCAAGATCTGGCTCTAGGAGCCAAACTTGTTTGGAAACTATATATCAAAAGCCAGAAACTTTAAGGTGTAGAATAATGCAGCACAAATATCTAGACAATTAGAACCCAGAGAGGATACTAACAATAGCAAACACCAAAAACGAATCTCACATTTGGAATTTCATGCTAAACTGCAATCATATCATAGCAGATCACCTAACTTGGCAGATCAATGATGGATCAAAAGTAGATTTCTTGAAAGATTCCTGGGGAGGGCACAAGCCCCTAGTAGAATATCCGGAGCTGGCCCCCTACGAATCTAACATCAACAGCAAGTTGGGAAGAAATGTGAAAAACTATGTAAGAGTTGATGAGAATGGGAAAAGCAAGTGGATAAATTTTGAGGAGACAGATATGGAAGAAGAAGTAATAGTAATCTTAGGCAGAATACTAAAGGAAAGACAAATCTGCCTAAACAGTCAAATCAGATAAAATAATTTGGTGTGGAGCTAAATAAGGCAACTATACAGCCAAGTTGGGATATCTAATCCAGATAAAACATGAGGAAAGTGACTGACCGAGTAAACTGTGTTGGGGAAAAAAGATATGACCAAAGGCAGGTGCCTTTGCATGGACGGCCCTGCATGGGAGAATATTAACAGGGGACAGACTAAAAACTATTGGCATCAAAGGTCCTAACTGGTGTGTTCTATGTCAGAAAGATGAAGAAAATGCAGACCACCTGCTATTAAATTGCCCTTACGCATCTCAAGGTTGGGATTGGATTCAAGAAAAATTGGGTTGGGCATCACCTAGAAGAAATAGACTAAGGGATCACTTTACAAGTTGGCCAGCATTAAAGAAGGAAGCATTTTGGAGCCACATTTGGCAGGAAACGCCATCAATTCTAATATGGAACTGGAAGGAGTGTAACAAAAGAACTTTTCAGAACAAAGAAAAATATATTAAAGAAGTCCTGCAAATGGTAGAAAACAACATAACAGAATGGCTAAATACTCACATCAAATCACAGAATAAAGCAAAATTCTCAAGTTGGGATGATGAGCTAATGAAAAAATGGAAAGCACTAAAAGTGTCGCCAAACTTCCAGTTTGCAACGGATAAAAGTGCCAAGAGACTCAAAGCAAGGTGGATCCCTCCCTCAAAGGGGAGGTTAAAATTAAATACAGATGGGGCATCACGAGGTAACCCGGGAAATCAGGGGCAGGATGCATAGTGCAGAATGAGAAAGGTGAACTACTGATAGCAGCATCGTTCCCAAGGGCACCAATAATGCAACAGAGATAAAGGGGGTCCTACAAGGGCTACAGTTATGCAAAGAAAGGATTTTAAAAAATAGAAGTGGAGTGTGACTCCACATTCTGTATTAATGCACTACTTAATGGAAGATTGGGAAATTGGAACCTACAAGCGAAGTTGGCCCGGATCAAAGAACTAAGCCAAGAAGTGGAGGTAGAAGGTGTCAATCATATATAGAGAGAGGCCAACAAGCGCACTGATCTCCTTGCTAATTCTGGGATAGACCAAGACGACACGGCCATTACTAGTAGCCAAATAGAAGCATGGCAAGGATTGGAGAAGGCGATGGAAGCAAACTTGAATGGTGAAGAAAGCAGGCAGATCTCCTTCTGATAGAATCAGAAAAAGGTAGGGCAAAATCAAGGCTAAGGTAAGGTCAACGGGCGGAGGTATGTGCTAAAAACCCTAGCTCCACTACTTAAGTTCAAATAGATATGGGTAACTTGTCCTAAGAATAAAGAGGAAAAAGAGTAAACTAGAACAAACAAACAAACCTAGGTCATAAATCAGAAGCAAAAACATACTGACCTTTTCTAAAACAAAGTCAGGGAGAAAAATCAATAGGTATTTGAATAAGTAGATATCTGCCAGGCTCATCAAAGGATGGAGAAGCCTAAAATGGTTCAACACTGTAATGAAAGTATTATATAGGGAACCCAGACACTATGAGAGAGTAGCAAATGAGTTGGACAGAATGAGCCAAAAGCAAACTAGAATACACAAAAGAAACCAAAAAATCAGAGCTAAAACAATGGACTATTATCCGAAAAAAGTGTCCTAACAAAAACTGTGCTCACCACAAAAAATATAGAGAGCGATAGCATGTCTGAAAGACAAAAGGTAAAGAAAGTGGACATGAAGGAATAAAAAACAGTAATTACAGTGAAATAAAACCCAGAGAAGGCATCTAACTCTGAACAAGGAAACTATCCTCGACCTTTGAATTAAGTGGTAAAACCCTATTAAAATTTTGAATAAGACGCTAACCTGAGGATCAAATTGAATGTGGGGTTTGTAGAAAAGGTGGTATAATCAGCAGGCTGTGAGAAGTATTCCAAAGTCACCAAGAAAGGGCCCAGAACTTAATAGTGGAAAGCCTTGAAAAATGTTATCTCGAAGACCGTTAATTTCATCACAAATTACCATATCCACAAAACCCTCTAACTAAGCGATATGGATAACCTTATGTCTTAAGATTTTACCTCTCTGAAGTAATAGAGTTTCAAATTCAACATCTTAAAAACAAATCCTAAGTGTACACAAAATTGTCAAACTTCTTAAAGAAATGAAGATACGCCACAATGCGGTTACAATATGGTTTCAAAAACTTAAACATAAAACTAATCCTGATCATGGATAAAGGCTCTTTTCAAAATTAATCCTCATTAAGCATATACGAATACCATTTAATTGAAAAATTCATCCTTGATGGAGAAATAGTAAGTTCTACAAGCAATAAAGATTAAATACCATAGAAAGGTAGCCTTTTAGACTAACAATTAATTCCGCAATTAATCCATCCACATTTTACTTAAATCAACAGAAATAGAAAAAGGAAATCTACAAATGGTATTATATTATAAAAAGATATATCATATATTGAGATAGTATGAGTATCCATGAAGGTTCTTAATAATTTAACATGAGTATCTGAAGATATTCCAAAGTAGAAAGCAATATATCAGAAAAGTTTTTACAAACAGGGCCAAAAATACCCCTGGCCTTTACAAATTTATTTAGGTGACTAAGAAGGCGAGCAAAAGTTCAAAATGGGGATTTATACAAAACGACTATTTTAAGTAGGCAATAGTGCCTTATCTCTGTAACATTGCGCCCTTATCCTAAAACCCAAAGCAGCTTTCGAATTTGACAAACTTGGGGACCCATTGCTTATCTGTCACAGGAACCAGCTGGTGGTGATGTTTAAGGAAGTCGTAACCGGCTTTAGCAAGAAAGCGGTGATACCAATATGCAGAGTCCAACTTGTCTGAGAGAAAGAGAACAATATCAATAAAGGAGCCATGTTGCAGAATTGGCATTCCCTCGCCTAGATGGGCTCTCATCAAAACATCATTGAGTCCTAACAGAAAACCTTTAAAAACTTTCTTGGAGATCTTAAAAATCATATCCTTTGAGACATGGAAATCCAGAAGTGAACCAACAAACCGAGAACTAATAGTGGTATTCAAGTGATACTTCCCTTGGGACATGAGGAAACGTTTTCCCAAAACCAGCTTGAGACCTTCAAGGATAGGCAATCTCTTCTAGCAAGTAGCCCTCGCAATTGATAGTCAGTGACAGGCCCTAGAAATGCAACTTGAGGGTGAGAACTGGTAAGATAAACAGGCATAGAATCCATGGTGTAAAATGCAGTAAGCATTGACAAAAACCCTCCACAATAGATAAAGAAAAACAGGCATGAAATGCAATGAGTGCCATGGCCAAACTCATGAGTAGGAAGGAACCAGAATATAAACAAGAAACCCTGGTAACGCTCACAAGGAGTAGTTTGGGCCATGCGGAGTGATAATGCAGACGGGAATTGAAGCAATGATGCAGGAAACTGACTCAAAAACAAGAGGGATAAACAACTCACAATGTCAGAATTAACAACACGAAATAATGGTTTAGTAATGCCACATAGTAGAATTCCAATCTCGAGAAGATTGATAATAATATGCAAGGCAGAAACGATGGTGGTGCAAGGTGACAAGACTGAAATGTCACCTCGAGACATCACATCAACTAAATCAGTAGAGTGTAGCCAAGAAGGAAATCATGTGGAAATGACACGTAGACAAAATTAGCAAGTGATTTACACGTAGGCGCCAGACAAGCATACGTGACATGGAAAAACCGGTAAGAACTACGGGTTTAGAAAAGGAATAATAAAACCATTAACATAGAAAAAACGAAATTACAATTATGGGTCCTACCTCCCATCAAATAGGTAGAGCTTAATTATCGAAAAAAAAAAAAACCATGGACAAGACAATGAAAATTTAAACATTAATCATATAAATCATGTATAATCATAAATTAGATCGTGTATACAAAATATAAAAGCATGGACAAGACAATGAAAATTTAAACATTAATCATGTAAATCATGTATAATCATAAATTAAATCGTGTATACAAAATATAAAAGCATAGACAAGACAATGAAAATTTTGACAAAATGCCTCAAAGAAATCTGATCTCATGGAATCCCATGATTGCAAGATATGCAAAAAATGTAATTGTTAAAAATGCTTTACAAACTTTCAAGCATATGCAATTGGTAATTGTAAAGCCAAATTCCATATCTTTTGTTAAGGATCCTGCCTACCTTTCTCAAAATGGACTTGTTAAAAAGGCTTTACAAACTTTCAAGCATATGCAATTGGTAAGTGTAAACCCAAATTCAATATCTTTGGTAAGGATCCTTCCTACCTTTCTCAAAATGGGAGCTCTGCTATAGGGTATGGAAATCTATTAAAGGATAAAGGGGGGTTTTGTCATATATTATAGATGTAACTTCCTTGGGAGACATGTATGCAAAATTTGAAATCATAGGAGAGAATGTTTCGATTATTCTCAATTACAATTATTTTACTTGTCATCCAACTGAAATTTTGACCTGTGAAAAGCTACACAATTTCCTCCTTCAATTTGATTCATGTCCAACTAAACATGGGAGCAATATCCACTTTTTAGCATTATAAATAGTATTACAAATTATTGCGACACTTCCTTACCCTCCAAATTCTACAAAGTTGTTTTTTCCATTTTAAGAGCTTTAATCAATTTTATCATTTTCCTAATTTTCTGCATAAATATTTCATGGAATCCTTACATTTTTTTGTCCAAATGATTTTAATTACTTTGGCTTGAGTTAAATCACTAGGTCAAAATATATGGACCTTTGAGTTAAATCCCTAAGTCAAAATATATGGGCCTTGGAATCTTAAAATTGACCCTTACATCATTATGTGAACATTTTACAATAGATAGTAATATTTTAAAATTGAATTTGCTTTTGAATATTAACAAGAAATAATGATAAGCATTACATTTCTTTTGATGCATTTTACCAAAGCAGTTATATTGTATTATATACACATTGATTTCCTTTGGTTCAAACAATTTCCTGATATTAACACCTTGACAGAGCATGGAGCCATCACAAATACTTCAATTTTTCCAAATTCATGATAACAAATTTCAAAAAATCATGAAACCAAAGAATTAGCAATGCTCCCTCGGACAAAGCCACATATGGAAATGCGATTGAAAATTTTAATTCTTCGAGAGATTCCGTAAACAACTTAATAAGCCCTATGTCTATGCCCTTCTTACATGTGGGAATGTCACTTAATACCAATAAATACAATTGCAAATTTTGCTCCTATTCCTATCACAGATAATATCATTGTACCAAGAAGCAACAATCAAGATAGTGATCTTGGAAAGATCATCTGCAACATTCTAGATAATGCTTTGGTGAATGTCTATGTCCTGTTGCGAACATTGTTGAAATTGGGTTTACATTGACCAATTGCATGAGGTGGGCAACAAACCCATTATGTGCATGTCCGGCAATCATTGCATTCCATGACAGAATGCCTTTTAAGGCATTTCTAAGGTGTTGTCAACAAACCCATTTTATTCATGTCCAGTAATCATTACATTTCATGAGTGCCACTCTATGATGCATTCTGCTCAGATGGATGCCCATGCCCTTTTTCAAGGATCGATTTTTGCAGCAGACTTAAAAGATGCTAGCAAAAGTTGATGAGATATGCTTTACACCTACCAAATGTAGGTGCTTCAAGGTTTCAAAGGCTTTCCCATCAGAGTATATCTCTTTCAGTCATTTTGTTTCTACTTTAACCAAAAAGTTTTCTAGGGATGCATATGATCAGCTGAAGCATTTGTTTCTACTTCAACCAAATTTCTTTTGCTGTGTGATTGTCATAACTATTGTGGTTGTCCTGCCAGCTTGTGCAAACTGTCATGCCATGCAGGTCTTGTTTCTTATGTCGATTCAATCAATAGGTTTGTTTTGTAATGTGTTGCATCTACTTTCAACGTAGTTGGAATTCAAGCATATGTTGTTAGGTCAATTTGGTAGCTTCTTTGGGAACACCTAAGTAAATTGGACAGCAGTTTCTTCCAATTTAAGATGTATCATAACAGGAAAAATCTTTAAATCATATAATTTTGGGAAATATACTCATCATTTGGGTGATTATACTTGGGCTGTAACTATATACCCATGTCAGTAGAACTTGGGTATTACACCTATTATCCTGTACAAGTTTAACTTGACTTTATCTCAATGTTTCTGTAGAATCTTTAGGGAACTACCAACTAGATATCTCCTAATTAGATTTTGAAAATGTATGATAAGCCCACATACATGCCAAAAGGATAAGTAACCAACCACAAACTGGTAATCTTTGTATGGAATGAATTTAACACAGATAATAGAATCCTTTCACTCATGATTTCAAATCAAAGAAAATTACTGTCATGGATATATATGACAAAAGTACAAATTGTTTTTTAAAGAAACTAACTTGTTTCATCAGTTATGGGTTTTTTGTAATCCTTTCATTGCATAACTACACAAGTCATAAGCTGATTTCCGAGATGTCTCAGTAGAAGGTATTCATAGTAGATTCTGAACAAAGCCTAGATTAATATAAAATTTTATGAGAAAAAAAAGGATTAGAAGTGATGACTTAAAGAGAAATAAATCAGTAACTCTATTTCAGTTATGGGTTTCTGTAATCCTTTCAGTGCATAACTACACAAGTCGTAAGCTGATTTCTGAGATGTCTCAGTAGAAGGTATTCATAGTAGATTCTGAACAAAGCCTAGATTAATATAAAAATTTATGAGAAAAAAAGGATTAGAAGTGATGACTTAAAAGAGAAATAAATCAGTAACTCTATTTTATTATTCAAAACTTACTTAGTTTGCATGTGCAATAGTTACAATATGCTCCCAGAGTAGCAGAGTAGTCAGTACTTGAAATATCCCAGCTAGGATATTGACCCAAAATTCTGATTTTTAAAACTCAGATTTCTGCCCTAGTTTCTGCATTTCAAATTTCTGCTAAGAACCCTAGTTCTGATATAGAATTTTTTATTTGAAATAAGCATAAACAGCAATATAAACTCATCCACAAATGCCTCAAAAAATATGGTGAATATATCTAACATCAAGCATGACTATAAGAGGCACCAATTTGACCATCTAAAACATGCAAAATCTGATAAACAGTTTGTTCAACTCTGCTGCTACAAAATCAGACCTAACATTTATGCAAGTTCACCATGAAATGGGCTCCAAACATGCCCAGAAAAGTACAGTAGTTTGCTGATATGAAGAAACCCTACTTACAAGCCAAAATATCCAATGAAATGCTGATTTACCCTAACCCTAGTTGGGTGAATTGTTCCAGCTATCACGAGATGCAAAGATGAATAAAAATGTATGGTGAAAATGCCTCCAAAACATGCCCAGAAATCTGCAACCACAACTGAAATAAACCATAAGGGTTTTACATACCAAACATGTAAAATGGCTACCAAATGATGGAATCGCCTCTCCAAATGTGGCACCAAAATGAGGGTTGGAAACCCTTGCACAAGTGAACACCAATGATGCCAAAATGCTGCTCCCAAATAGGTGAATCAGATTTGCTCTGCTGCTGGTGCAATTCTGAAGCAAACACAACACCAAACTCCCTCCAAATGCCCAAATTTGCCCTTCAATGCTAGTTGCCCTTCTTCCCAACTATGGTGCACCATTTCTAGGGCCAAACTCTAGTCATATCACCTTCCAAAACATGCCAGCAAGTCTAATCCAAAGATCTAATTGGAATTTCTACTCTTCTTATTCAAATGATGCCAATGAAGTACAAGTAGGCCTCTATTATGAAGCCTCCCCAAGATGAATTACATTTTCGTCCAATTCACCTTATATCCTTAAGGGTTTTCATCTTTGGAATATGATGCAAATAAATTGTAGACAAAAGGAATAAGATAATATGCTGAATAATCCCTAATCCTCCCAAACTAAACTTGTATTTATAGTGACCTCCTCAACTCCCCAAAATGGCTGACCCAATTTGGGTGTTGCTTCTTATTTTAAAATTGTTTTTTATTTTAATTTTTACTTTTTCAATTGGGTGCCAAAAAACCCCAATCCAAATCTATTATAATTTTAATTTATTTTCCCCTTATACCTCCCAAAAAGGGGTCGCCCAAGCCCAATAACAGAAGCGGAGGCATCAGCCATCGATAGAGGCGAACAAACAAAAGTGAGCAAACCAACGTTATGTGATTGGGAATTTAAATATTATTTAATTTCTTCCCTTGAGCACCAAAATCAAGAATAATAAAATATTAATGTTTTTCTTATTTCTCCTTGCTCGATTTCAAAAGGGGCATTACAATCCTCCCTTTCCAAAATTGTTTGTCCTTGAGCAATGACAAGCATATCACCCCCTGAATCCCATATCATCACACCACCACATTCACCAAAATCGAGGAGATAGATGTACCTCAAGGAACTATCAACATCAACCAACTCTCCAACTTCGAAGGGCTCCCCATGAATGTGCAAGAGGCCCCTCGTAGGTACATAGAAGAACATATCAGCCCCTCCTATGTTGTTGATATCGATCAAAACAGCAACCTCCCAACTGAAAATCAAACCCAAGTGAGTGCAAATATCTTTGCCAATGCCATATGATGATAGAGTATCATCCATACACCATTCCCCCATGATGAAGAGATGATCCAAACCTCTCCAAAACACCCAAACAGCTATTGTCCTCCAAGTAGCCTGTTGGATTTCCATGTGTAATAAAGCAGAGCAGTCTTCTCTTAGCTGAGAATGGAGTGTATCCTCATGAACTAGGGCAGGAAGCCCAAGATCTTCATGCTTTCTTCCAATCCCTATGGCAATCCAGCTAGAACACAAGCATTAGTAACTCAAAACCAAACATTATAGCAATACCTCCATACCTTGTGTCAAAGTGTGGCTTCACATCCCAAGTATGCCAATAAAGGCAAGTGTCCCCATGGCATGCATCACAAATTCCTGAAATAGAACAGCTACATACTCTATCAAAGAGTTATCACATGATGAGACTCGTCACAAGAAAACTCTTCAAATGCTCCATAAATGATCAAAAACCAAACCAAATCTGCATTACCCATATCTCCATCTACATATGAAGGCATAACGCTAGTGGTTGATCCACAAAGTGTATGCTCCATAATGCCATCCAAGTCTATGATGTGAGCCTTCAAATGGCTCTCCAAAAGAGGTGAGACCAAATCCTAATAAAGCAAGCTATGTGAACAAACAAGGAATTATGAATCATACCTCAAATCTGATTGCTCCACTTGCTTGGCCATCATACAAGGCTCATTCTTCATATGCCACATACTTTGAATCTTCTTCGCCTCTCTCATGACATGTCGTACTAGCTTGGTCCTCTTGTGTCTTGGACACACAAATAAGACCTCATGTTTGTCTCCCAAATGAGTGCCAACAATAGAAGAAGTCTTCTTACTATCATCCTCATGAATGGGAGCAACCAACTCAAGATTATGCAAAACCCAAAGATTATTGTTCCAAATCAGAAAATTGGAACAGTTATCATACCTTTCCATAGTATTTTCATTCAAATTTGCATCCCTAATGTGTGCCATAAGTCCCGAAAGTAGGGCAGCCAGCATATTTGCTCTCCTAGCTCTTTGCAACCACTCATCACAAGTCTTGTATCTTCTTCACGTCTTCCATAGTATGGTATGCAAAATCAAAACCTTTGTGCCTTGAATCCACAATACATTCACTGTATTTTACACTCACAACTTGAGTGCCAACATTGGGAGGTCCCTCAACACCATTCCCCTCATGTGACATAGCTGCTATCTCATGGTTATACACAAAAATATGACTGCTGTCATAAAATAGAAAATCGGAACTTTCATCATACCTCTTTGTAGTGCCTTCAATCATCTCAAACTTCTCCTTCCTCACCGTTGCATGTTCTCCAACAAGTGTCGGTCCAACATGAGTTTCTCCATGAAAATCATAAGCCTTGATCCTCTTGGCTGTCATAACATGATAATTTGAAGATAAGGGACTGATGTCATACATCAGAAAATAAGTCCTTACCTCATTCTTTAGTGTGATATCTTCCTCAATCTCAATCATCTCTCCTTCCCGGAATGGGTGCTCATTCATTAATGCAGGTCCGAGAGATGTCTTCAATGGAAAATCAAGTGTCATGTGCCATAATTTTTGTCCTATGGCTGCAAGCTAAATCTTCATGTGTATAGATCTCCTTTATCTTCTTGACTTCCTCATGGGATCCTTTATGTCCTTCCTCCATGTCTCCACCCTTTGTCATCTTCCAACAAAGCTTATCCTCATGATCTTCTGATTCTTATTTGAGTGACCCTCAAAGAATCCACTGCATCCTCAAGCTCAAGGGTGAGCTTGTCCGCTTCCTCTTCCTTTCTTCTCAAAGCATCCGAGTATATCTCACCAAGTGTGAGGAGATGATCTCTGTCAGCAAGTGTAGGTAGTTTGACTTTACTACCACCAAAGCCCCCCTTGAGTTCGTTCAAGTCATCAAGAGATATACCTCCTTCAAGACCTTCATGCTTCCCTAGAGCCTTCCAACACAAACCTCTCATCATCTTACGAACATGATCAAAATGAGTTAGGGCTGCCACAATCTTACCTTTGTTTACCTTCAATTGCCCTTCCAAAGGATGTGACTTATGAGACCCAACACCTCCATGCAAAATTTTTGTTTGGTCTTCATATATGTGCACCTCCAAATCAGCTTCCTTCATGGCCTCTTCTTCATTACATCCATGTGTGGAAACTAGGTTATCATCATGCTCAATCAAAGGGTCACCATCAAAGTAGTGAGTAGAACCTTCTATATCATGCTTTTCCTCAAGGGCTGATCTAGAAAGTGTATGTACAGCTATAACCTCTTTAACCACCAGGGGATCCTTCAAATCTTGCAATGTAAAATCAATCTTATCCAGTTCACTTTGTTCACTACATACTGAAATTTTTTAATTGCTCACATATGTATGAGCAACAGCCAATTTAAGGACACCCAAACCACAATTTGATTCCTTGGCAAAATGATGTAAAGGTGATGAAGCAATGCTAGGCTCAAATAATGAAACATCACAAGAACCCATACCTTCATGTAGCTGATCTAACATGGCTGGTTTGACAACCTCCATGGCCATATCTTGTTCAATCTTCATGTGCTCTTCATTTGTAGCTTCAATAAGTAAATCTCTTTTGTCCTTGTCCCCATAGAGCTGAAGTGAACTTTTGGACATGTCTTCTTTAGGGCTGCATGTTGACTGATTTTTGTCCTCCTCATAATTACTTGTAGGCTGCAAGTCACAAACAAGTGCTTCTTCTCCACTTATTATAGCTTTTTTTCTTCTCAAAATTTCTTCTCCTTCTCATCAACCCAAAAATTGATTGAATGTGAAAACATCTTGAATTACTTTAGGAAGAGTGATATTCATTAAATCTGTTACAAATATATCCATGAAACGTAGTTGCATCCATAGTTCCAAATGTAAAAGACACATCAACCATTGCTGAAATCTGATATGCAATTGCTAACACCACAGGCTGGCAAGATCAAGGCTCTGATACCACTGAAATATCCCAGCTAGGATATTGACCCAAAATTCTGATTTTTAAAACTCAAATTTCTGTCCTAGTTTCTGCATTTCAAATTTATGCTAAGAACCCTAGTTCTAATATAGAATTTTTGATTTGAAATAAGCATGAACAGCAATATAAACTCATCCACAAATACCTCAAAGAATATGGTGAATATATCTAACATCAAGCATGACTATAACCAACAATAAGAGGCACCAATTTGACCATCTAAAACATGCAAAATCTGGAAAACAGTTTGTTCAACTCTGCTGCTACAAAATCAAACCTAACATTTATGCAAGTTCACCATGAAATGGGCTCCAAACATGCCCAGAAAAGTACAGTAGTTTGCTGATATGAAGAAACCCTGCTTACAAGCTAAAATATGCAATGAAATGTTGATTTACCCTAACCCTAGCTGGGCGAATTGCTCCAGCTATCACAAGATGCAAAGATGAATACAAATGTATGGCGAAAATGCCTCCAAAACATGCCTCGAAATCTGCTAACCACAATTGAAACAAACCCTAAGGGTTTTACATACCAAATATGTAAAATGGCTACCAAATGATAGAATCACCTCTCCAAATGTGGCGCCAAAATGAGGGTTGGAAACCCTTGCACAAGTGAACACCAATGATGCCAAAATGCTGCTCCCAAATAGGTGAATTAGATCTGCTCTGCTGCTAGTGCAATTCTGAAGCAAACACAACAACAAACTCCCTCCAAATGCCCAAATTTGCCCTTCAACGCTAGTCGCCCTTCTTCCCAACTATGGCGCACCACTTCTAGGGCCAAACCCTAATCATATCACACTCCAAAACATGCCAACAAGTCTGATCAAAAGATCTGATTGGAATTTCTACTCTTCCTTTTCAAATGATGCCAATGTAGTACAAGTAAGCCTCTGTTATGAAGCCTACCCTAGATGAATTAGGTTTTTGTCCAATTCACCTTATATCCTCAAGGTTTTTCGTCCTTGGAATATGATGCAAATAGATTGCAGACAAACGGAATAAGATAATATGCTAAATGATCCCTCTTATCTCAAACTTCATCCTTGACACTGGAAACAATGCTGTTACATAGGTCTTTGGTGTTCTCCGCATGTGATGCCAACAACTCACCACATTAAACTCAAAAATTTCCCCTGTATCTGCTGACCTTGAGCGGATCAGCTGAAATATTCTATCATGATTGTTCCCATGCCTTCCTTTGCTCAGAAATGAAGTTGGAAACCCCCTAGCATAAATCTTAAATACCTCTTTGAAGACCAAAGGTGGAAAACATATCTTCCAAGAAATCAACCTCTGCTTGGTAGCTGTCCCAATGGGGTAAGGCAAACTGAGAATGCAAAAAACAGCAGTACTGAGATGAAAAACAACACACATAAGGGTCCATTCCTGATAGTTCTTTCCTCCAAAATTCCAAACAGCCATGCCAGGATGATAACTCTTCCTCAAAATCTCTTTTTTACCAACACCTCATATGGTGGCCATCTTTTGCATGCTCCTTTGAACATATTCAAAATGGACCAATCCTATTATCATAGTGGGGTACCTTACCTTGAAAGGAATCTTCAACTATCTCCAAGATTGTAGTGGTTTCACTCATTCCGATTCTTTTCATTCAGTCATGCTTGGGGTCCCATTCGTAATACCTTGGAGTATCGCTTCCTTTCCATCTGCCTTGACATATGTTGAGAGAAGTGAGTTGTAAATCCCTGTAGTCACAAACTGAAGATTCCTTAAAGTTTCAAAACTGCATCTCCACTTTCTACGTTACTTTGCTCCTCAATATATTCCAGAATGCCCATGACACTATTAGGACATGGTGTCCAATCACTAGATTTCACTCTAGATAAAGCTCTCATCATGGCTGCGACTGCCTTATCCGTCTGCTTGCTCTGTAAATAGCCTTGTGTAAAACTTTCCCACATTTTACCCATTGGCTCACCACTTTCCTTTACAATACGGTTGTGAAAACTTTCAGCCTTTTCCAGCATATCTCCCCCTTCATCTGCATCAATAAGTATGTTAGGCAGTCTGAAATCATAACTTGAACTTGTTGACTCCCACCTGTTGAATCTCTTCTCGGCTCCTTTAATGTCTCCAACCTTTAACAGCAAAGAAAGTACTGACGAATGATTTTGATTACTTGATTTATCAAAGGTTGTTTTTAAGGATTGCCATATCCTATAAACTTCCGCCTTATTACCAGCAGAGGCATACATGGTAATAAGATGATTATATGTTGTGTGACCACCTTTAGTAACCCTCTTCTCTGCTTCTTCCAAGGAAAATTCTGCTTTGTCGACAAGACCAACTTTGATGTAAATGTTTACTAAAGCAATGCTTGCAGCCCACTTTACACCATCATCACTCATAGCTTTTAATTTTTGCACAATCGTTTCTATATCATCAATGCTAGACTTAGAGGCACGTGCATTAATCCAAAGTCTATAAGTAGACAAAACTAACTGTACTTCCATTTTCTTCAAATGCTTGATTGTTGAAAGAACCTTCTCAATCTGGACATTCCTGAAATAGCAGTTCATCAACATATTATAAGGATGTACAGTCGCACAACAGTCGTTGATCAACACTATCAGCAATTTGGAGACTCAAAAAAACTGGTTGGTAACTGAAAATCTGTCCACGAAAAGCTGCATACTCCTGAAATCTTTTAAATCAGCAACTTTATGATGGAAAACACTTGTTCATCTGCTAATAGCGAATCGTAGTAGCTGGAACTATTAAGGACAGACCTAAAGTCAGAAACCATTTTCATAGTGGCCTTTGGTTCATGTTTCTTGCCATCAACACTTATCTCAATCATGTATAGTTGGTGACTCTCACCAAGAAATTCCCATTTTGCAAATATCTCAACAGGTAACCACCTTAGGGAAATGGTATTGAATGCTTCCCAGACAAACCAAACATTTTCATACAGAAGTATTTTTCCTTGGAATCTTCTTACGGTCCATCCAACTTTCTTAAGGAAAACACCGTGCCTTCTCAAACCATGATGATACCCTATGTGTGATGGTGACCATGAGAGTTTAAGCGCCATGTACTGCTGGTCCCACCGAAGCCAAGAAAAGTTACCAACAGATGACTGACCTTTGGATGTGTGGTGGTCGTTGCCCATTGATGTCCCATTTCTCTTGCCATGACACATCTTGGAGTTTCCTCTTTGATGCCTAGCAGCACTACCCACTTTCCTTTTGGTTTTCAATTTCATGAACTTTCCCATACAATGCTCCCCATGCAATCTCCATATTTTGTTGATCTCTCCAAGACCCATGATATAAAAATCTTTGCACATCTCTTGTCCACCCAAAGTGATGACCAACCACTTTTCTTCCAAGAGGCCTTCTCTCGTTAACCATTTGCTCAGTTCTTCAATTGAAACTGCAACTTCTTGAGACTTCGTTAAGGCAATTAAATCCAATCACCTCCTAGGCAATGATTCCTTTGAGGTACATACTAAATCCATCCATGCTTGACTATCATCTCCTATCTCTGCACAGAGATGTAATGTCTTTATTCCAATAGAAATATAGAATTTCCTTTCATCCGATTTACTTGCCTTAGCTGAAGATGGTGTTTGGGTTACTTCTTCTTCATGACATCCTTGGACTTTGTTTGATAAACTAGTTGCCAAGCTTTTAGTGTCAATAAACAAAGAACACTGAGCTAACAGATTTCCATCAAAGGCGTAGGCTGGGTCCCCCTTAACCTTTGCAAGGGATAAGGGTCAAAAATCAGGCTTATGAATATCCCTCATCAGGATAAACAATCTCCCGAATCCCATATCACACCATATAGGCAGTTTTGGACAAAGGAACTTTTGTACCCTTCCACATTTTCCATATAAAGCTGTTTTTCACGACAACAAAACTGAAATAGATCTGTGCTACTATCTCCATACCTTGAGCTGAAATAATAAAGGTGATTAGAATCCTTACCTTCTGTGTCCGTGTTGACCTCTCCTAGACCCATCATGTGCACACCAAAAATTTCGTTCTCATGATTACAAATTAGCCAATCAACAAACTCATTTATCTTGGAGCAAAGGAGTTCAAAAGTTTCTTGGTCAACCTCTATGGAATTTTCTTCTCTTATTTCAGTTATAACCTTCATCTCCTCACTATCATTAGGGTTTTTATGATAAACTTGCAATACCTCCTCACAGGAGTCAATCTTAGTCAAACCATTCTTCACAATAGCATAACCCTTATCTTGTAAATCATCAAACCTTTCCAAACATTGCAGCTTATCATCATAGGGTTTGATCACTTCCATACCTGAGAGGTGGGTGGATGTTACCTGGCCATCATTTGCAACTATTGGCACATTTCCAACACACAATATTGGCTCTTCTTCTGGAAAGTCTTCCATCTCTACCTCATCTTCTATATGGAATTCTCCCTTTTGTGCTTCAGCATGGAGATCTATCCAAACCTCTTCTTTTTGTTGGACACCATTTTCCTGCTCATGCTCAATGATGGGTTATTCATGCTTTCTGATTTCTTCCTCAGCATCTCCTTGTGATTTTGATTCTTCCTTCTTCAATTCTTTCTTTTTTTCATCTTCTATTTTCTTTGAATATCTCCAAGTACTCTTCATAGGTGACATTGGATTTATAAGTGGCAGACTCTTGAACATAATTACAGTAGACAATAAGCTTGCACTCACCTCTTTCTAGCTAATCCTCTATTGGCCTTCGAACGGGATCATCTTGTCATGTTTCGCTGAATGCATTTAGAGTTATAAGGCTGCTACAATACTGCTCCAAGAGTTGTTGCTTAAGATCTGTGTCTTCTTTCTTGGGTAAAAACTTAGGTCACCAATCTGTTTTCTTTCTCCAAGGTTCCCTTTCACTCATGCGTCCGTAGTATATCTGCATTTGCAAAATCAGATCCATAGGCTGGCAAGATTGTGGCTTTGATACCAATGTAAGATGCCAAAACAATTTGACTCACGACAGCAGTGACAAGATGACACAAATTGGTGGCTGATATATATATATAGACACCAATTCAGAATCATACACAACAATAATGCATATTCAACACAGTCGGAAACACTTTCAAATCTGTAGGCTAACAATTGCTGGTTATTTCACAGTAACAATATAGAAGGAACGATATCTCTGAAATATGTATGAGTCTTAGAGATGGTTGCAAGGAAACACCAAAATGATAACCACTAGAATCCACACAGATTTGTTCAAACTGAATAATGACTCGCAACAGATGTTAACTGACAATTGCCAAGCTTTAGATTCACTCACAGGAATGATAAATGAATACACAGGTGTACGCCAAGCAGCAACATAGAATTCAATCATGGTGATGATTACATAACCAGATCAATTTAACTCTGATTCTCAATAGCAAACAGTCCTACATGCCCAATTAACAACATGAGGGTGCCTGAATATTGCGATCTGGAATTTATAAAGATGCCATTGGCAAACCAACAGCCGATGGCAATAAGGCGATTTAGAGATTAAGCCGGCGCCTTAAGTGGCGCCTCCTTCAGTGTGAGCACTTCGAATACCTCCCTTGTGAAGACACCCTCACCTGCAACTAAGAGTGTTCACCTAAAGCCAGAAGTATGGCATGAGCCAAAGGCTCCGCCAAATTATCGCTCAATTCCAAACTCCCACCGCGTAGGCTCAGTGATGATCGATCCTAGCATGAAGAACTGGAAGTTAGACTTTAATGCACCGAAACTGCAAATAGGAGAAACCACGATTGCAGGGATGAGGGTTTCGTCTCACACCGAAGCTGATCGGCAAAGGTTTTTGTCCCTATCAAGTCCAACCACGATGCCAGAAACCAACTAACACTCACATATATACCAGCACATAGTCAACCCAAATAGATCAACCTCGGATAGGATCTAAGTATTAGATTTAAATATTAATATTATAATTTTAATATTTAATATTATTTAAATATATTTATTGTAGTGTTAAAAAACACTGTTTCTCCCACCTTAACAAAAATTTGAATTTCATATCGATTTGGGGACATGACAGCATATCCCAATAGAGTTCCTTTAAATGATTCCCAATAGTTAATAATGCTTAACAGTAAGCAGGGAAAGCCAATCAAGTTCCCATGTTAACAAGCCTAAATTATAACACTTCTATCTAAGGACATCGAGATCTCAAATTGGGCTTCACCAACTTTATTATTAATTATTCAACATGACCATCCCAAAATCTCTTATAGGTTCATCTCATTAACGCTGAAGCTAGGTTGATTACTTATCAACAAGAAATTCTCTTTGTTTGCAGTAACATATTTTGACCATTATCATATAGTTCAATCATAGATAGCAATAAGCCATGGAGGAAGTACATGTGACCTCATATGTCTTACAACCTAGGTATATATTTTCCTTTGTCATGAATAGTACTCAAGTCATACCCAAAATAGCTAAAGAAGGCTTTATTTATGAATTCAATCAAGGATCTCACAATTAAACCAAGCCACCAATAATTCTAACATATGCAGCATAATATGCTCAACAAGTGTAGTGGCAAGACCATACACAATTTCCATTACCATAGTACAATTTCATAACTTAGCCCCGACGGAAGTATCCTCACACAGTAACATTGCATGAATTGAGAGTAACCAAATCTACACAAAGAATATCGTCTACAAACATCATTATTAACTTTTGGCACTAATACTTTAATTATATCAATGACACGATAAAACTAGCTTTAAGATCCTTATTTGTCCCCCTTATCTTTAGGTAGATAGATTACAAGACAAACACATAGATGCTACTATACATGTACCAAAGATAGTGGCAAGGTTATCAAGTTTATAACATCATTATTTTGATATGGCATAAGACTTTACAAGTTATATTTTTTAGGCTATCAATATTTAGGAACTTATTGCTTAAAACTTGATTCGGCGTTCTTAAAGAATAAAGTCATTTTCTCTCACTTTCAACATTCACACAATCATAAAGGCTACTTAGAAAAAGCATATCCACATTTATGACTTATCACCACAAAACACTATGTATATTATACTAGCATTCATCTTTTCAATAAATCTTTATTCATCAAGATCAATATTGGTATACAATGATTGTAAATTTAGACAATGCCATCATAACAAGTCTCTACTCATATCCCCAATGAAATTCATGCAAATGTTGTTCATATGATCAGGCTCAGCTGACTATTGCTACATTTCACAAAGGTTGATCAACATTCTATCTACAAGTTTAGAATGAAGGAATTCAATAACAAACAAACTCTCTTCAAATCATTTAAGATTACCCTTAGTCTAATCCAATAGGATTTTACTATTTATCTACTGAAATAATCATTAATCCAATGTTTGCATCCTAATAATGTAAAGTACATTTCATTATAGACCCGTTATTTTATATTTATAGATGATACTAAAAGTGGTTAAATCCTAACTAAATATTAGCTAAAATGTTTCTAGTGATTGAATCAAGTAGCATCAAAAGCAGTCATATCTAAAGATAGGATAATACCAATTAAAATATCTTCTTAATGTCAAAATTACACAAAGCTTTGAATGGCTCTACAAAGATGTCCTACTATCATATAATTCAATGATATCAATATCATAATCATATCACGTTACAACATTCTTCCAAAGCTGGAATGCAATCCACATCATCAAGGTCACACATAAAGACTATCTAATACTTAGGAAAACTCACAACAACAACTATAAGCTCGCTTTCAACATGAACAATTCTCAGGTCATACCCAAGAGAGCAGCAACACTATATTAATCAAATTATCATATGAATATGTACACTTTCTAACACTAATAGCATTCTTAACCTTTTTATTTTGTTCACCTTAACATGTAACCCAATATTACTACCTATAGCATTCTTAGCATTCTTAGCATTCTTAACCTTTTTATTTTGTCCATCCAAACAAAGAGCTTCAACAAGGGTGTACTTATGAGCATATTTGAAGTACCATGTATGAAACTTGTCTGATCTCTTAATCTCAAGACTTACTACCATTGTATTTCTCATTCTCAAATATCATAGAGAGAACCAGGTGAAAACTCGTTCCTGTCCAACTATTGATTTTGTTGCATTGCTCCCAATCACAATTCAGAGAAATAGAATTGGGAGCTAATTTGAACATCTATATTTCCATTTACAAATAAACTATAGTAGCAGGATGGGGGGTTTTGATCTGGTTAGAACCTCCATCTGCTAAAGCCATTGAATTCCTTCTTTCCTACTGCTCACTGAATACATTCCCCCATGGATTCAGAAACCCAGGAAGCACTCTTAGAATAATTTATAAAAGAAACATTGGTCCTCCCATCGTTGCAAATAAAAGCAATCCCCTACTTTTCCATCATGAATTCCTTTTCTGCAAATGTAAATGTTCTTCCATTTTCCAATAAAAAAGATCTGAACACTCCCTCCCTTTCTCTCTCTCTGCCTCCCTGCATCTGTCTCCCTCTAAACCTCAAAGGATGTCCAAAGCATGTTTGAAGGTTGTCATTTTGGCATAGGCAAGGAGGATACCAACAAAAGTGGTTGCATCTACTTTTACACCTACCAACTGCATTTGCTTGAAACTTTCTAAACCTTTTCAATCGATCAGTTTTGTGCATATCCTAAAATCTTGATATTCCATAGGAACACATTTATTTTTTGTTGATGATAACATTCAGCTTCTGTCGCATTCTTCCAGCCTATTATTTATTGTTGATTAAATAAATTAAATAGCTAGAGAGCTATTTAATTTATAGAGTCCTCTATCCATAAAGAGGTGTGATTTAATTTGATTGGCACTAGTTTCTATGTGTGCCAACTTTCTCTCTATTGGTTGCGTCCTAAATAGAAAAGGCATTTCTTATTGGAGGCCGTCCTCCTATTTTTGTAATTATATTTTGTATAATGGCCGACCTATCTCTTGAAGAGGTGCGACCTCTCTATCAACATGTATATATAGAAGATCATTTAACTCCTTAAACAAACAAGCAAGTTCAATTCATTCCTTCATTCAAGTGCGAATTTCATCAAGAGCAAATTGCGAATTTCTTCAAGGACAGATTTAGATATCAAAGAACTGCAGATCATTATCTGTCATTGCATCTAGTGTAGGTGCTGAATATTGGCCTTGTGATTGGCCTCATTGTAAAGCGAATTGTTGCCATTATTTATATAGATAAGAGAGATCTTTGTTGCTGGGTTTTTCTCCCTCAAGTGGAGGGTTTTCCCAGGGTATCTGCTGTGTTTTCCCAGGGTATCTGCTGTGTTATTGTGTCTGACTTTGAATTAATTTCTGTGCATACAATCTGATCATTAAAATTTAACATGGTATCAGAGCGGGTTTGAGAAGATCATGATCAGATTATTTCTAATCAGCATACCCTTCTTGTTCATTTGTCTACATTAGTCAAGATGGTGAACGGTTTGAAGATTGAGGATAGACTCGAGGGAGCATCTAACTTCACTTCATGGAGATTTAGGATCATGCTTACCTTGCGTGAAAATGACTTGGGTGAGTTCGTGGAGTCTAGTGTTCCTGAACCTGGGGAGGAAGAAGAGAAGTTGCAGTGGGTGAAGAAAGATATTAAAGCAATGAAGATATTGGTTGATTCCGTCAAGGATCATATTGTGCCTATCATCTCTAAGTTGAAGACAGCGAAAGACATGTTCAAAACATTGGAAGAGATGTACGAAATCAACAATACCAGCCGAGCGCTTGCATTGAAGCAACAACTTCATAATGTGAAGATGGCGAAAGGTGAATCAGTGATTGCATACTTTATGAGGATTGCAGATTTGAGAGATCAGCTCTCGACAATTGGGCATATGGTTGATGACAAAGACCTGACTATGCTTGCTCTCAATGGTCTACCTTTGTCTTGGGAATCTTACATTCAGGGAATTAGTGCAAGATCAAAATTGCCTAAGTTTGATCGCCTAAGATCATATTGCATTCAAGAGGAATCAAGGTTGGTGGCAAGAGGCGTTGGTCAAAGTTCAAAGAATGAAGACATTCATGTTCTCGCCTCCCATGCTTCAAAGAAGAAAGGAAAAGATGGAAGGAAAGGATTCTTCAAGAGGAATTGGGACAAGGAAAATGATGATGCACCTCCATTCAAGAAGAAGAGGGATATGTCCAAGATTCAATGCTTTAGGTGCGATAAGTTTGGGCACTTCGCCAAGTATTGTCCAACTAGACCTAAGCAACAAGTTACCGTTGCGGATGTTGATGATGCTTCTCCGCAAAAGGATTCAAGTGAATATTTGTTCTACTCGGCATTGGCAAGCGGTGTACCTACCGACACCAACACTTGGATAATCGACAGTGGTGCTTCACGACACATCACCAGTTTTAAGGAGCACTTATCAAGTTTGGTGGAGAAGGAGTCTTTTGAACAAGTCATCATTGGAGATGATGCTAGCTACTCCGTGAAAGGAATTGGGACCTCTACACTTCATTTGGATTCCGGCATCTCACTTCAGTTGGGTAATGTTCTTTATGTTCCTAGGATCAAGCGCAATCTCATTTCAATTTCAGCCCTAGAAGATAAAGGATATCAAGTTGCCTTCTCCAAAGGCAAAGTTCTAGTGTGGATGGAGAACTCTAGCTTCAAGGATGCTCAAGTAATTGGAGTTAGACATGAAAACCTTTACAAGGTCTGCACACGTTCTCTACAAGCTTTGGTTCATGACTCTTCAAGTCTATGTGATCTTTGGCATCGGAGATTGGCTCACTTACACTTCCGAGCCTTACCTATCATGGAGAAGATGGTGTCGGGCCTTCCTAAGTTCAACCAAGAGCACGAAGGTACTTGCAAGGGCTGTGCATTGGGTAAGAATATAAAATCCCCTTTTCATAGTAGAGAAAATAGATCTAAGTGTATTTTAGACCTTATCCATTCTGATTTATGTGGTCCTATGTCTGTTTCGTCTTCGAGTGGATTCTTGTATTATGTTCTTTTTATTGATGACCACTCTAGGAAGACTTGGATTTATTTTTTGAAAACTAAAGAGTCTGAAGAAGTGTTGGATAGGTTTAAGGAATTTAAAGCCTTGGTAGAAAATCTTTCTGGTAAAAGAATTAAAGTCCTCAAATCTGACAATGGTGGAGAATACACCTCTGGCAGTTTTCAGAATTTTTGTTTTGATGCAGGGATTAAGAGGGAGTTATGTGTCCCCTATAATCCTCAACAAAATGGTGTTGCGGAAAGAAAGAATAGGACAATCGTGGAAGCAGCGAAGGCCATGATCCATGATCAAGATTTGCAAACCTTCTTATGGGCAGAAGCTTCCCGGACGGCTGTATATGTTCAGAACAGAAGTCCTCATAAGATCTTGGAGAATATGACTCCGGAGGAAGCTTTTACAAGAAAGAAGCCTGAAGTCAATCATTTGAGGATCTTTGGATGTCCTGTCTATGTTCATGTTCCAAAGGAAAAGAGAACTAAGTTGGAGCCTTCTGGCAAGAAGGGAATATTTGTGGGCTACAGTGAGACATCAAAAGCCTACAGAATATACATTCCAGGACAGAAGTTGATCGAGATCAGTAGGGATGTCACATTCAAGGAAGATGTTGCATTCAGGAGATCAAGGGGGATTCATATGGAGATCGATAATGAAGAATCTCCTCAGGATATGGAAGTTGACCATACTCCTGAGATTCAGAGGGAGACTTCAGAACCAAAAGAAGATATTGATTCAATTGAACCCTTGGAACCTACTGATGGGCCTACTGACATTGTACTTGGGAGAAAGAGACCTCTATGGGCCAGGCGTACTATGCAAGAGGCTGAAAGTTTTGCAGCTCCTAGAGGCACATTCAGAGAAAGTAAAAGGCCTCATAAGTTCTCCAGTTATGTTGCCTTAATGAGTCAGATTATAGAATCTAAGCCTACCTGTGTTGAGGAAGCATCCAGTCATTAGGTTTGGAGAGATGCTATGGCAGAGGAATATCAATCAATTCTTAAGAATGATGTTTGGGACATTGTTCCTAGACTCGAGGGCAAGTCCATGGTATCTTATAAATGGCTCTTCAAGATTAAGCATGCTGCAGATGGGAGCATTGAGAAGTACAAGGCAAGATTTGTGGCTCGTGGGTTTTCTCAGAAAGAGGGAGTTGATTATGAAGAAACATTTCAACGTAATTGGAATCTAAGCATATGTTTTAGGTCAATTTGAAGCTTCTGCGGGAACACCTATATAAATTGGAAGAATCTTAAAATCATATAATTATGCGAAATATACTCATCATTTGGGTGATCATATTTGGGCTGTAAATATATGCCTATACCTGTAGAACTTGGGTATTATACCTATTGTTCTGTACAAGTTTAACTTGACTTTATCTCAATGTATCTGTAGAACCTGTAGGGAACTACCAACCATATATCTCCTAATTAGATTTTGAAAATGTATGATAAGTCTACATAAATGCATGAATTTAACACAGATAATAGAATCCATTCAGTTATAATTTCAAATCAAAGAAAAATGCGGTCATCGATGTATATGACAAAAGCAAAAATTGTTTATTTAAGGAAACTAAGTTGTTTCATCAGTTTATGATTTTTTTGTAATCCTTTCAGTGCATGCCTACACAAGTCATAAGCTGATTTTGTGATGCCTTAGTAGAAGGTATTCAAAGTAGATTCTGAACAAAGCCTACATTAATATAAAATTATGAGAAAAAAAAATGAAAAAGATGATTAGAAGTGATGACTTGAAAGATAAATAAATTAGTAACTCGATTTTATTAACCAAAACTTTGTTAGTTTGCATGTGTAATAGATACAATATGCTCATAGAGTAGCTCAGTACCCCCAGGTTTTACAGCTTTTGCTTTCAATGTGCTTACTAATGGTCGCACATGTATAGATACAATATGCTCATAGAGTAGCTCAGTACCCCCAGGTTTTACAGCTTTTGCTTTCAATGTGCTTACTAATGGTCGCACATGTTTAAGGGTGAAATAATAGATTCAAATAAACAATTGAGTTATATACAATAGGGAAGAAGTTTACTATGTTGAGTTTTTTCTTGAAATGGTTTTCTCAAGTTAAAATACTTGCAATGTCTTTGCTTTACATTTATTTTATTATTGTTTCAGATCATATACATTATTTCTATTGAACAGATTTATCCGACTTCTCTTTTTCTTTAATTTTTTTTTTATTAATAATAGTTGAAACAACAGAATATAAAGTTGTCACAACTGTATAACCATTTTACATAGTAGTCATTTAAGCTTTAACAGTCATATATAATCTGAATACATACAGCTAAGCAGAGATCCCATCATTACAGGGTTATAAACTCATAAGCACAAAAGGCTGAGCAAAAATAGGTACAGCATAATACATATTAAACTCACAGAGTTAAAAGATTCTGTAGAAGTCAGCTAGCATCCCAATAAGCCAATGTGTTGACTACATCACATTCCTCCCTGGAGAAGACATCTTCAAGCTCTAAAATCTGGATTGTATCCAATCTTGGGCCTCTCTTCTGTTGGGTGCATTCCTCTCCTCAGCTGCTCATTAAAATCCTTCTTGAAGGTCTCGAACACTTTCAAAAATACAGAAAGATTGAGCTGCCCCTGCTGCCATGATTGAGTCTTTTGGAAGAACTTGTTCTCAACAACCTCCACAATATTGAAGAGGGTGAGTCTTTTGGAAGACTCAATAAGTACCCTCCCTACTCCACTGTATTTGTCCCCATTCCTTGCCTTCCAAAGGTACCACAAAATCTCAGAAATTAAAATAAACCAAAACAGATGCATATGTTTATTCAATTTCCTATTATTTCCCACGAGCACTTCCTTCCAACTAATTTTACCATCATTATCCCAAATTTCCAAATCATTAAGAAATAAGTTCCATATTTCGTTATCAAAAATTTCTTTAATTTTTTTTTTAAAAAACAACATGAATAAAAGGATGGAACAAATAATATAAAACGACCGATAACAAACATGAATAAACCAAACTTGTTGTACCAGGAAAAGTCTTACAAAGACATTCTAATAGCACTAAAAGACTAAAGTAAATGTACTTACGAAGATGTGCATCTATACATTGATGACACTCCATTAACTATTGAAGAGATATAAGACCTGGAAATAAGAAAAACATAAAAAGATGACAATGAAAACAAGAATAGCAACTTCAATGATATAGTGCACAGTGAGCGTAAAGGAAATGTGAGACATATATTCAAATTATGTAGCTTGGAAATTCCTACAGACCAATTTGGTCCAGAGAATTTTAAAAGGAAAATGATCATATCACATATTGGGTCTAGAGAATTTATTATTTTTCATAGTTGCAGAAAAATTTCAGCATGTCTGTATAAGATTAGACAGTAAAAGAATTTATTGCATAGTATTTCCTATCAAACATTTCAAATCTTCCATTTAAATAGTTCTCGATAGAATTGGATGTAGATGAAAATATACAACATGCCCATATTCGCTTGCTTTTACAAGAAAAAATTTAATGAAATTATAAATTTGTTTTATGTTGTAAAAGTGTGAGGTATTTGTGAAATGTTTAACCTCGAACAAAAGAAAACTTTGCTTACTCTAATGCTTTGGTAAGCTGAACCAAAAACTGCAAGTATCATACTTTATTTTAAAAAAAAGTCTAAAAATCATGATAGCTAAAAAGTCAAAATATAGTCATTATTCATCACATGTATGGGCATGCAATTACACACATCCTCTTCGCATTGATGGTCAAGAAGAAATTTTGAGTAACCAACAGGGCTTAGATGAAGCAATGCTTATAGAAGACAATATATCAACCACCAAAAAGCTCCTTATTACTGAATTTCAAGTGGTAAGATTAAGAAATCAGTAGGACTTAGAATGAAACAATTGCAAATTTTTTTCCATGATATTTTCCAATCACTTAAGTGCTTCTGGTCTAGGTATATGCAAATAACAAAGTCTAACTCACTAGACATTATTACTTTTCCAGTGATATTTTGGCGGAAATGCAGCTAATCTTCTAGAGTTTCAGGAGCTAGACCCAAAGATTTTTACAAGAGTGGATCTCGATTCATAGGAGCCGATGGTCTCTACCTCAATAAATGATATCATAAGTTTCCATAGAATTGGATAATTCATGAATAAAATAGTGTGATAGCCACCACTTGGTTAAATTTAATTTTCTTTTTTAATAACAAATATTAACTTAATATTTGTTATTAAGTTCTGAGCCTTATTGAACTATCATTAATGTTAATGTCTGAGTCTTATTGAACTATGATGCATCAAATGGGAAAGATGTGTGTCATCTCATTAATGATGATAGAATGGGGTAAGTACATCACTATCATTAGATTGCATGGGGCCGAGCTAATTAGCTTATCCTGTAAGTTTGCTCGGCATGCTTTGTGGGCTCACAGGTTTGGCGGGACCATTTCGAGTCAAGATTTCATCTATGTCTACATTACTGTGGTTGCTAAAATGGGAGGAGATAGAAAAAGAGTTGAGCCAGACAGCTTTGAGATGCATACTAGAAACACTAAAGCATGGAACAAAGTTAAAAGTGGGGGTTTACTCCCTTTTCTGGAAAAACTCCATGGGTATAATCAAGAAGCTACAAAGCATTTTGAGAGGAATTGGGACAATGGGGAATTAACCCTCTTTGGCAAGAAAGTTAACCTCAATGAAAATCTCATAGCTGAAGTGACTGGTATGTCCACTAAAGGACACAAATTTTTCTAGGACAGGATTTTCTCTAATGAAGCGGTGGTCAAATTTCCGAAGAAAGACAAGGAAAAATTGAAACTGGTGAAAGTTTCCAATAGTTACTTTGAGGTCAACACCATTAAAGCTCTCTGGAGAAAAGTTCTTCACGTCATCATGGAGTATATCACCCTAGATGGTCATTTCACTAGGGCCTATGGCTATCATTTTGCCTTGCTCAATCATTTTCGCTATAAGTTCAGGGTTTCTCTTCCCTACTATCTTCTCTGTTCCTTAAGAAAGAGTCTAGAAGACCACAAGTAAAACCCAAAAAGATATCCTATATTACATATTGGTCTGATTAGGTTAATTTTTGAGCATTTTCAAAATATGTCGGCCCCTTCTAAATTGGATGCCTCTTCCGAGTCCGAGGAGGATGATACTGAACAAAGCTATTCAGGGAATAAACCCAATTTGAGTCCGATGAGGATGGTCTTGAGTCCGCCCTCTGTCCAGACTAGCAAGAAAACCCAAATCCATAATCCCTAGTCTATCAAAGCCTGCCCTACTTCTAAGCCTGGAAGCTCTACTCCTCAAACCAAAGGTGTTGGAGAGAATCTACCTATCAAAAACCTTGTCTTGTATTCTAAAGATTCTCCTAATTCTAAGGATTCTGGCCTTAATAATAATTCATCCTCTACAGTCCCCTCGATGGAAAGAGATGTTAGAATTGAGTCCCCTAGAGCATCTGACAATGCTAAAAGTTGTTTCAATGTTGATAGGGAACCCTCTACTGAGCATAGCTATGAATAATGTTGTGGACCATTTCAGAATGTCGAAATGGGTCTTTCATGAAATTAATGACCCGAAAATAAAAAACTGGGCCCTCCAGAGTAAATTGGAAGATATGGGAGCTAAGGTTTCAGTGTTATGCAAGAACGATGTAGAGCGTAAAGATTACATTGCCAGTAAAGAGATCTAGGACAATGCGGGTAAGGATAGAAGAATTGAAATAGACTTGGAAAAAATAAAAAATATTGTGAAGATAATTGTTGAACAGAATAATAGGATGGCAAGAAATAATGCCATCATTATCAATGCTATTACTGAAAAATTAGATAAATCTCAACAGGGGTCCTTTGTTGTTGACTTGGAAGAGACGAAAGATAAAAAACAGGAAGAGGACATTGGGATTTCAAAGAGAACCAACACTAATCTGAAAAGGAAGGCACCCTCCAGGATATAAAGGACCCGGAGGCAGAGACTGAGTCTGTTCTGAAGACTTTGGAATAGTCGCTACTGGTTTTTTGGCTTGCGTTTCAGCTGGTTTTTTAATTGACCTTCCTGGCATTTTTTGGCTGGCTGCTACTTTATCTGGTTTTTTCTTTTATTGCAGCCTATTTATTCCGCTGGACTTTTTTGTCCTTCTCTACAGTAAAAATATAAAAATATAATATGTCGATAATAACACTCTACAGTTATGATCAATGATCAATTTGTAAAGTGGGTCATCCAAATTTAGTTATGTCGGAACATGTATCAAGTAAAATTTCATGGATTACAAACCCAACAAATTGTGGCTTTATATTAAAATATTTCCCATGTTTGACGGTGCACTATCCTGCCTCTAATGTTTCCTATTTTCCTCATTAAAAGAAAGAATGAAGAAAAAAACTTCTTTGACCAACGGATACACTAACAAAATATTACAATTTAGTACAATTATATTCAAATAAGGGGAAATGGAAAATGACAATGTAGATCTTGATTTTTCCAAGAAGCAAATGGCACAAGGGCATGTTATGTTGTGGATCTTAATTGGGGTACAACACAATCTGCATGTTATGGATCTCATAGGAGAGCATATGAACAATCCCATTCATCTGTCTGAGCTTCAAATAAAGGTGCCTTGTAGAATACCAAATAAAAAAGCATAAACTTCAATAACACAAAAATTTAGTAGTGCATTTATTTTTTTCATATAAACTTCAATAACACAAATGTGTTTTCTTGTCATTTTTTCATCTGGGCATATCTCCCCTTTCATGTAAATAATTTCTTTGCATTGAACCCAACATTCCTCAAAATTTTGTTGGAGAGAATTTGCATTTTTCCAACCCTTCTCCCATGTAGTCTGAAATACACATTATAAAAAAATAACATAGCACACATGCAATTTTTTGAGGTGATTTGAAATTAGTAGTATTAAAAAATAAAATTTGTGTCATTAAACTATAAAACAAGGGGCATTATGACATGAAGTCTTTACATCGTTTATGGTTGATTTTGAAATTTTTTCTTCAATTTCCTCTATTGATACCACAAAACCACTCAATGACATTTCTAAAGGCCTGGGACCAAACGAAACATTATTATTTTAGAAACACAAAACCAATGAATTTCATGGTCATGTTAACAAATTAACTATAATGTGTCATGATGCAACTGTAATGGTTGACTCGTATATTTGGGTATTTTTGTTTGGTACTTGGTACCAATAGGAGGTCTCTTGTTGTGCTTTGCAAACCTATTCAATATCTTCATAGGAGAAAAAAAGTACCCAAACCTCATATTCAATAAGTCTGCAGAGCACAATAAGAGACCTCATATTGGTAGCAAGTACAGGAGGAAATACCCAAATATATGGTATCAATAGAGGAAATTCAAGAAGAAATTTCAAAATCAAACACAAATGATGTATACACGTCATGCCATAATGTCCTTGTTTTATGATTTAATGTCACATTTTTTATATTTTAATGCTTACTAATTTAAAATCACTTTAAAAATGCCCATGTGCTTGTTATATATTTTATAGTGGGCATTTCAGCATACATTAGAGAAAGGCTGGCAATGATCAATTCTTCTCTCAATTTAAATATCTTTCCTTCACCACCCAATAGAGTGGGATAAACTCATCATTCATTTATTTGATCAATGTGGCATTAATCTGATCAATACAAATTGCAACAGTGATGTTATTAAGATTCAAATCTATGCTTTACAATTACTCAACAACATCTGATATATTCAACAATAATCAAAAAAATATAATTAATCCAATTCTATATTAAATACTAGAAGCGATCTTAAATAAGCTCAATGCATTGTCACATATGAATTCAAAGAACATAAAATTATGTAGGAATTTTTTACATCCTATTATAAATGTTTTCTATGCATTGTCACATATGAATTCAAAGAACATAAAATTATGTAGGAATTTTTTACATCATGATAAAAAAAAAACCTACCGAACTACAACCAGAAACATTTGATAATATATTTAGATACTATCTTATACCGGAAAGAACTCCTAAACTATGATATTTTGACTATTGATAAGGAAGTAATGGCAGCCAATAAAAGGAAAAGTTCAAAATGATGTTGAAAGGTTTGGAAGTTCTTTAGAATTATCTACAAAATTGCTTTCAGAGAAAACAACTTAGGGTTAGGAGATCGGTCTGGTTTGAGCATCGAATAAAAATAAAAGATCCCAATCACTTGAAATAATTATGTAAGTAAAGAAATTTGTCAAAGACATTGTTTACCAATATAAATTGTTCACGGAACTCCTGGAGGAGTTAAAACATGATCGTAATCGTTATCATCTTGTGTTCTGTCACAGTTTCAGCAACTGCAATGGCTATAGTCAAAGTGCATGGCTATCATTCATCCACTGCAACTGTAATGGTGTGTGCTTTTTTAAATGAGAAGGAAGTGGATTATGAGTTTGTCATGGTAGATCTCTCTAAGGGTGCTGACAAGCAACCTCCCTTTCTGGCTCTCAATGTAAGTGAAAGCAATCCATTTCACTTTAGGGTACAAGTTTAAGTCAGGTATTGGAGTACCATCTTCTATATATTATCCCTTGGATCTTATCTTGGGTATTAAACTAGATTACAAGTATTTTCTTGTGTGATTTGTGGGTGTTCCGCTTTGATATCATCTCTGAGAATATTGTTATGGGGCACTATCTTCTATAGCTTACTACCCACTAGGTGTTTAGTAAAGATTTGGTGTATAACATCTTTTAAAGAGCTGTGATCAATCCATAAAAAAATATGTTTGTGTTTTACAGATTTGTATTTGTACTCTGAGACAAGAAAAAAAGATAAAAAATAAATAACATAGAAATAATGCAATACGGACAAAATACCTTCATCTAAAACAATTTTTTTCTCCTCAAATAAAATTGAAGTAGAGTGCACCTTAGCTCCGCTTGATTTACTCTTCTGATATGTTGATAGAAGAATGTGACTGCTTATGAAATCAACTACAGCAAAAACATATGATGATAGATGATCCGATTAAAAATTTAGCAACAATGAAAGCAGATGCTCAAATGGAATGAGAGGCCTCTCATTTATAGAATTTCCAAGAGAGAAATCAATGGTTAAAATATATTGGTTGATGGATGGCTAGGATTTATTGAGGATTAGGGTTTGGATTAAAATTGTAGTCATGTGACAAATGTCACATGAGAGATAAGAGCTAGGTTGAGGAGGTGCATTAGAGGACATCCTTAGGTGAATGGTTGAGACTTGAAGATGTAGTATCAAATGAATGGATGAGATGAAAAGTTAGCTTGACTTTTGTGGTAAGTGTTTAGATTTAATGAATCTAGACAAGGTCTTAGTAAGCCATGTGACTCTCAATAATTATTATTATTTTGACTGCATGAATCACAATCGGGTAGCATCTACTCGCGTGGGTAAACTTTTTTCACTTTTTTCACATATTTATTTAAATGATTAAAGTGAGGGACAAAGGTGAAGGATATATTTTTTAAATAAATAATAAATATTTATTTAACCAAATTGAGAGATAAAGATGATGGATAAATTAATTAAATAAATAATAAATATTATTTAATTAAAGTGAGAGATAAAGGTGAAGGATAAATTAATCAAATAGATAAAGTAAATAAATAAATACTAAATACTTATTTAATAAAAATGTAATCAAATTGATGCATAAATTAATTAAATAATTAATAAATAGTATTTAATTAAGTGGTGGATAAATAAATAATGAATATTTATTTAATTAATGTCTATGATAAGGTAAAGTAAATTTTGGTTAGGTGTGGTAAATTTTAGTTGTCTATAGTAGTAATTCCTACTATCACTAGTTCCTAAATTTGTATTCCTAATTCTGATATACTTTTAGAAAAAACGAGCTTTAGACTTGCATTTGTAGACTTGATCCAAGTCACTTCTGGAGTTATTAATCTAAACATTCACTTTTAGAACTCAAACTTCGAATTTACTTTTTTCCAACTACTTCACTAGCCATTACAAATTGACTTAACACTTTTTGATTTATGTGATTGGTTGATGTATTTAAGAAAATTGACTAGTCACCTGAAATCATATAGGGATCATCTAGGACATCATAGCAAATTGTTGTTGAGCACAACTATAATTTGACATTGGAGAATAAGAAAGAACCTAGCACCATTTATTATGGAATTTTGCAAAAATATTTGGATAGAATACTAGTATCAGATCAAGCCATATAAGGTGAACAAACACACAATCCTACCTATGAGATGAAAAAACTAAAACAAGAAAAATACACCAGAATGGATAAGTCGACATATTAACTAATTCATGAATTATATATACATATAGCAAGGAATTTTTTTTTTTTAATCAATAATAATGGAGAAGACGTGGTAGTTGACATCCACTAGTAGAGAGTGGTGGCTAGTTAACTTCCTCAAATCTCTCAAGAGCTGGCAAGCCAACTCTCACTGATTGGGACACCCAAATAATCTTAACATCATGTGTAAATATCTATGTGCATAATACATGCAATGATATATACACTAACACGGTCCCCCCTTAAGCATATCTTAGGTGGATGCAAAGAGACAAGGTCTCAACCACTGAGCTTGGTGAGGTACCCAAGTACAATGCAATCTCTCATAAAGTGGAGAAAGGGAGAAAACTTAGTGGGAAAAATCCCCCCTAAAAGGGACAAAAAAAATGTGAAAAGGATTAGAAGGTGCCCCTCAAATATGATGTTACCTCTGAAGTAGACTACACCCCTAGAAGAGTTTGTAGATGAATGATATTTCTCTTAGCAAAATTTTTGGTGAAAATGCCAACAGCTTGCTTTGAAGACTAGAAAAAGACTAGATTTATCATTATCATCTAATCATGAATAATCTCTTGAATGTAATGCATATGGATCTCTATGTCTTTGATCTATTGGTGCTAGACCACATTCTTGCATATCTAGATGGTTCTTTGGTTATCATAATAAATGGTTATATGATGTCTAAAGGGAACTCCAAGCTTAGTGATAATTACTATAAGCCAAAGAGTTTTAGTAGTTACATTATAAAATCCCCTATACTTTTCCTCGATAGATGATAAAGCAATAAAACTTAAATTTTTAGTAGGTCCCAAATGATAGGACTAAAACATAGTGAGAAACTATAAACTGAAGTGGACTTGTAATTTTGAGTAAACCTAGTCTAAAATCATCTATCCAACCAAGTGAACCTCTATGCCAAATTTGTAGTGAATATCAAATCTGAGAGTACTCTAAAGGTAGTGAATAATTTTCTCATATAGTTTGCAATGTAGCTCATGAGACTCTTTCATGAATCTCAAAACCATGCCTGTTGCATGTGAAATATTAGGCTTGATATAAGTAAAATCGATGAGACTACCAAAGATTTATCAATACAAAGTAGCATCAACTAATGATGTTGTACAATTAGCCACAAGATTGACTCCAAATGGAATGGGAATCAAATATTGCTTCCAATCAATCATGTGAAACATAGCAAGTAGATCAAGAGTATACTTTGGTTGTGCAAGAATAATACTTTAGTTGAACTAAGAAATTTCAATGCCAAGGAAGTAATTCAATAAACCAAATTTTATCATGTTAAATCTATCTTCTAGAGCTGACTTCATAGTTTTAATAGTGGATGAAGAGCTCTTGGTGATCAAAATATCAAGATAAAGTACTAGTATCAATAATGAATTCTCCTACCATAAGACATATACATTGGGATCCAAGCGGTACTAAGTGAAACATGAAACCAAGAGGAAGGAATCTATTGTGGCATAAAATTCTTGAGTGGCCTATTTGAGGCCATATAGGGATTCCCCAAGTCTACAAACCAAAGATGAATTCCTCAAAAAACCATGGTGATTATTTTATGTAGATCTCCTTCTCAAGGCCTCTATGAGGATATGTGCTCTTCACATCCATCTAATGCACATCCCAATCATGTGTCGTGAGAATAGAAAATTTGAGTTAGATTGAATTCATCTTGTACATAGGTGCAAAGGTATTTATTTAGTTAATTCCATGATCCTATATAAAACCATTGGCAACCAAACATGCCTTGTCCTTATCAAATAACCTAGATATTGTAAGGGTTTAAATTGTAGGAAGAATTATCACACCAAGTGAGTCCACAATAGAAGGAGAAATGAAAAGTTGAGATTCAATAAGACTCTCTTGTAAATTAACTCTCTCAATAAACAACTCATGTGTGGTTGGGTGGAGTAGACGATAACCTTTCACAACATTTGCACAACCTACAAAGATGCAAGGTTTGGACTATGGTTCCATTTCCTTTTGATTTTTATTCAGTATGCATGCCATTGTTACATATTTCTAGACCCTTAAGTGCTCTCACCCATCTAAGCTTCAAAGAGAGTGATTCACTTCAAGGTTTTGTGAGGAACCTAATTTTGAATGTAACAAGCACAATTGATTGATTTTTCCTAGTATTCTAGGGTAGGACTGTTAAAGTGTATCATACAATTTGTTGACATATTCAAACCTATTGTTGACATACTCACCCCCAAATGTTATCTATTTCAACAACCTTGATCAATTTCCCTGATTTTTTTAGCAAGATCCTTGAAGTCTTGAAAGTTGTTGAAGATTTAATAATTGTGCGAAAGGAAGTAGACCCATTTGTATCTAGAGAAGTCATCTATGAAAGTGACAACATACCTCACCTTATTAAAATATGGATGGGGAGATTTCTAGGTGATACATAACTCTAATAAATATCCAAAACTTATGTATCCCTCCATGATTTTCCTTTGTTGAATTTCTCACCAGGGCTCTTCCGAAGGCTATAAACCTCACAAAGATCCTTGAGAAGATAACTCTAGGAAACCTTGTAAGCATATTATGTTCTCTCAGTTGCTCAAGGTAGCAATAGCTAAGGTGACCAAATTGTTCATACCATTTTTTTCTAACTCCATCTTAATGAGTAAGCAATATTATAGGAGAAACATCAAGTGCAAATTGTGAGAAGGTGTATAACTTAGCTAGGTGATCCACCCTTCTCAAATCTAACAAATTTTTTGTATGCAACCCTCAAATCTCAACCAAGTCTATAGGAAAGTGAGTTATAATAACCTTCCCTATGTAGGTAATATGATACAATTAGAACATCTATGAATGTTCCACCTTCAACTTCATAAAAACCCTCTCATTGTAATTTTTGTTGGAGTATCATCACCCAAAGTGATAGAATATAGAAATATTAAAAGTATCTAAGGAGGAAAAATCAGCTTATAAATAACCCATGTGGTGTGAGGCACCTCATTCAATTATTCAAGAGAAAGCTAATGATGATGTAGTTGAAACTATAGCCTTTTCCTTAATTTCTCTTTACCTTTTTCCTCGTCCTTAATTTATCTTTACCTTTTTCATTCTCCTTAGTAGATTCTTGAGTTTATGAATATTGTTTGATTTGGTGAACAAGGACCCCTATGTCATTCTTCTCAATAAGATTTGAAAGTTGATCAATCTTAGTATTCATAAATTCATGCTCATCATGCCCAAGTTTCTTATAATAGGAACATTTAGTGTTTTTTTCATACCTCTTACCTTTGATTTCAATAAGTTTTAGTGTTGCTTTTAGAGGATTCAAGTTTCCAAACTTTCCTAGTCTCTTTGTCCCTCTAAGTGTTTTTTTCTTCCCCTTGTTTGGACCCTATTGTTTCTTATTCCTAGCAATCAGGCCTTGTAGTTTTGAAGACTTCAATGTGTGCATTTGTATTAACCTATCCTACTTCTTATTTAAGTCTACAATAAAGTTATTTAGAAAAGTAATATTTAACGTGGTTCATGTAGACATGTGAAATTAGCATTATGCACTTAATTAAATTCATACTCATCCGCTTATTAAATAAATCAAGCTCACTAAATCCATTCATCAAATAAATCAAGTCTATTTAATTCAATCTCTAAAGATCATCCGTTTAAATTGAATAAATGAACTTTATTTAATTTAAGCCTATCATGTCCTCATTTGATTAAATAAATCAATTTTGATCACATCCTAACATTCCATACTTTATAAACCATATTCTAGGTTCATCTCCTTCAAATTGAATAACTTCTATCTTACATTCCCCTTTTAATTAAATAAACCAAACTTTATTTAATTAAATCCCAAATTCATATTCCATCCCTTTTGATTTAAATAAATCAAAGTATTCAAATCAATTGGGTTAGAAGAATCTAACATCATCTTAACTAATCTAATCCTTATTAATCTAATCCAATCACCCATCACATCCTCTAGCTTCTCCAACTTGCACAAATAAACCATTTTAATTAATTTATTAAAATCATCATTTTCCCTCAACAAAACATCTTTTGAGAATATTCCTCAAGTTTGAATATGAAAGAAAGTTGACTTGTCCCTTCCAACATGGCAATAACTTCCCTATTACATATCCCCCACTTGGCATTTATTGCACTTTTTCTCCCTTCAACAAGCCAAATTTGAATTTTAAAAAGGCTACACATTCCTCAACCATTCACAAGGTGACAAGTGGCTCCATCTCATTGGCTAAAACATTATCCCACATTGGTCCCTTTTGAGCACTCTTAAAATTTGAGATTCTATAAGTAGGAGCTTCATTCTTCAACAAATCATTCACAATTTTATGCAAAGTTACTCTCTTCAATTGAGAGCTTATTTTTCCCACTTCACTTCATCTGCAAGGCATCTTCATCATTTAAGTTTATCAAGGATTGGGAAAGGCTCACTTTGCACAAGTGACACCAATCCACTATGGAATAGGTACATTTCATGTTTCTATATGTGCTTTGATCATCTTTGTCAATTATTTGCATTTTAGAGCATGATGTGTTATTTCATAGGAGTATTTATGCATTTACATAAGTGTTGATGTGTTTTTTATGCACTTTTCAACACAGGTAATGTGTAGGTGCATTACCTCTCTTGAAAGACAATCTTCCACAATCGGATTGCAGAACACTATCCCAAGGTCTCTCGGATGTCAAGTCATGACAATGCTTGGAATATCTCAGTTGTTTTAT
>VDFB02267461.1:0-39111 GCA_007258455.2 Sequoia sempervirens | reverse complement strand
TAGGGGGTTGATTATCAACACTACTATAAAGAGAGTTAGAAAACCTAAGATCCACAGTGAATGGTGTATCATGGGATGACATAAGTGTCAAACTACGTCTGAAAAATAGTATTGCTAATAGGACACCAAGTTGTAAAGCTCATACAAGTTTCACAAACTCAATGCCAACCCAAAATGGAAAGTAGGGTAAGATGCAATGCAATGACCTAGAATGCAATATGTAAATACAATTTTCATATTCTAAACAAGGTAATTTTCTTATTACATTATGTAAAACCCTAAAAATGAAGTCTTTTAAATGCAATTTTGAAATCACACAATGCACAAAATTTATCAAATCAACCTAGATATGATCAAATTGATGAAATATAAATTCTACAAACAATAACAGGTATATGAAAACAATAAACAAGAATGCAAAAATGGATGTTTTAATGCCCAAAAAATCAGAATGTGACCTAATCAAGGACCAATTTTCCCTAGGGTGAATGGGTCCTAGGTGAGGGTTTTGAAATAATTTTTTACAAATTTTTGAGTGAATTTTAGTAGTTTCATGAGATTTGTTACAAAATGTTTCAATTTTATTTTTCTGTGAATTCAATGTGGAATGCAAGTGAAAAATGTGACAAAATGACAACCTAGAAAAGATAGTTTGATATGCAATTTTTTTTTCATTTTCAAATGCGGGTGAATGCTATGTAAAATGGTATGCAAGATGACTGATTTTTTTTATTTTTTCGGATTTAAAGAATGCAAAATATGCAATCCTAAAACCCTTAAATGAAATGCAAAGTTAAATGCAAACTATACACCCTAAATGAGACCTAATTCATTGAAAATAATACTAATGAATGCAAGATCTAAATCTAGGATGAAAGAGGAATCCAAAATAAAAAAATGAAATGATCAAAGTCAGTTTCACCAAAATAAAATGAAGAAAAATAGGGTGAAAGGTGAGAATGAGAACCATGATGCACCTATTTCTCTAATTTCATTCAAAATGTCTCTTACAAAGTGAAAACGAGAAACAATAATCAAATCTAACCCAAACATCAGTCAAAAGGAAGATCTGGAAAGGGTAAAATGATGTGTACCTATCACCAAAGGTGATTTTTCAAACCTCAGTAAGGACTCATTTTCCCAATGGCGAATAGGTCCTAGCTAGGGTTCCTGGAAAATTGTTTTTGGGTTCTCTTCTACCAAGTCTGTACTACTAAATTCCATTTGTTCACTGTCAGAAAGTCAAAAAAAAATCTTGTAGATCAATTTCCATAATTTGACAACTTTGCAACTTTCTTCAATTTTTCTCTCCAATTGATCTTCAACCTAAAACCTACAATCACGCATCAAAGAGAGAAAAATGTTGTTTGTTAGGTGAATGGGGGTTTGCCTTGGTCAAACCCAGTTTTGGTAATTAAACCTTGAAATCCAATCAAATAGCATGAAGGAAGGAATGATGAATGAACAATGTCACAACTAACCAAACCTTATTTAAACCTTGAATAACAAATCTACAAATTAGGATGAAGTGGCCTTAATGAATATAGATCTTGATCATGAAACTTGTCTTGAAATGATGTCCTTGATATGTTTTATTAGATCTTGAATACTACATTACCATATTAGCTCAAACAACATGAATGATGCAATACATATTTGACATGATAATGGAACCTTGATTGCTGCAATAATCTTTTATAAATCTTCCCTTGACTGCCTTAGAAATTCCTCTTGAATGCTCTATCAATGCTCTTGTGAAATATTAGGTGAAACTAAGTGAAATAGCCTTGTATTTATACATATCTTAACTTTAATTCCCAAAATTAAAATATCACAAGTTGAAATTGAATTATAGATTTGAAATCATTAAAATACCACCAAAAACATATTTCAAAGAGGGGTCCTAGGTCTAAGTGAGGACCCATTTTCCATAGGGAAAATGTGTCTTTGGTCACTTACCTAGGATGTACATTAGACAATGTTAAACATTATGTAAAAATAGGGTCCTAGGACTAAGTGAGGACCCATTCGCCCTATGGTGAAAGAGTCTTAGGTCACTTACCTAGGACACACATCTTCCAAAGTTAAGTGTTGTGTAATGGAATTTATGAATGTCGGGTTTTATCTCTCAGAATTTACATTTAATTAGGATTGGATTTGAATCAAAGTGGCCAATTAAGGAAAATTATCCTCAATCAATTAGTAAAGCCCTAGATTAGCGTGAAAGTGTAAAGATACACCTTACAACACCCTAAATAAGGCACAATTAAGTCCATTTAATCTGAAAGGGTCCTAAAATTAATGTGAATATGAAAAACATATTACAACACTAAATTAAGGCATAATTAAGCTCATTTTATTATTAATGATTCCTAATTAAGTGTGAAAGAAGGATACTTTTTCCTACACTACAATATTAAATAATAATTGAGTTGTAATTAGAATTAGGTTAGGATAATATTTGAATGATTTTGAAATTTCCCTAAGGTTTGGTAATAGATATCCTAGTTAAATTTGTATGAGGCGAATGTCATAATAATAGATAGAGTATGGTTTTGACATGAAAATTCCCCCAGAGCTCAATGTATGACACTATCCTTAAGGTTTCTAAAAAAAATGAGAAATGAAAAGAGATAGCTATGAATTAAAATAAATTATACCATGGAAAGTTACCATTCAAACTACATCAGATTGGAGGATGGGATGTGTGAATTTGATGAGAGTAATAATGAAGAGGATGATTTCGCAATTAGGACAATGGGTTCAGTGTGAAATCATGAGAAAAATGTTAGAAATGTCTTATTTGTTGTTGATGTATGATGTTGACGTAGTTAGTACAACTTGGAGATGTATAAGTCAAGAATGATGGGCCTGTCCAACACCTTGAGAAGTGGGAAAGTGGTTCTCCTAAATGATGATGAATCACGTAGTTGCATTGATGATAAGAGTTCTACCCAGGAGATTAGGAACAATAGAAACCCTCCTAGCATACCACAAAATGGGTAGTGATAGGGACATGATAGGATAAATACTTTTTTGCATCACAAAATAGGTGACAAAAAATTCTTGCAAGAGAGGAAGCATGCTAACAAGTCTAAAATGGAATAGAAGAAAAAAATGTTAGTATCTCTGAAAGATTTAATAAAGAGGCTATGGAGCACTATCAATGAGAGGGATAGGGAGTTGCAGAAAATAGGACTCCTAGAGTCATAAAATGACCCCTATCCCACCACAAAATAGATAGCAATAAGAAGACAAAGAATAGAGCTCTTGTAGCATTATGTATTTGGATTGGAGTGGATTTTTTTACAATTTTGATAATAATAACAAACTATTGGTTTCCCAATTTTTAGTTTGTTACCACTTAGAGGTGTTGAAAAACTAGTCTTCACCCCTAAGGTTATTATTCAGTTAGAACCCATTAGTAACCTGATTTTTAGGTAATAACTATCCAACAATGCAAGAAGGTTTTCACTGTTGGATTTTTTATCTTTTTTTTTAATTATTATTTTTTAAATAGTGAAAGTAACTAAGGGGTACTTGAAGAGGGGACAAGAACTTGATCAAGAAAATTGAGTTCCTTTCTCAAACTAGAAATAAAATTTTCTTTTGCAATAGGTCACTTGTATAGTTTTAAGCGATACAAATTAACAAGGGACATATGATTAGAATCCATGGTATGAAGCCTTATTTTCCCATTGTCGTAGAAATTCTTGATCTCATAAGGTCCTACCCATCTAGTATGGAATTTTCCCTTAAAATGTAGAATCATAGAGGACTGCCCAATATCTTAGCTAAAATGACTATTGTCGGATGAAACAGTCATGCTAAAGAGCACATTGTTTTAATTGAACTATCTCTACATGGAAAAAATCTTGTTGCTGCATTTTATCTAGTGAATGGAGTTGATCAATCCTTTATTTTTAAGCATTAGTTATATTCAATTCTAATTGTAAATTAGTACACAAATTTTTAATTTTAAACTCAATAGGTAATACAACTCTTTTACCATATACAAGTTCCTAAGGTGTAAGACCGGTGGTAGTCTTCCACATTGTCTAATAAGCCCATACTGCTTAAGGAATCCTAGCCACCCAATCCTTTTGATGAAGTGCTAATGTTTTTGTAAGGATATTATCAAGTTATCTTGATTGATTACTTTGACTTGGCCATTTGCTTGTGAGTGATATGGAGAAGATTTATGATGTTAAATCTCATTTTCACAAACTAGAGCAACACTTAGATCATATGTGAATTGTGTCCCTTGATCTATTACAATCTCCTTTAATACCCCAAACCTTGTGAAAATATATGTGTATTAAATTAGCAACTTTAGTATCTCATGCATGCTTTAGTGCAACGACCTAAACCCATTTGGTAACATAATCAATGCAAACCAAGATTTATTCTTTATTTTTTGACGGAGGGTTGATAGGTCTCATAAATTCTAAACCCTATTTTCTAATTGGTTCAATAGATAATTGAGGTTGAAAATTTATTTCATCTAAATGTGTGGGTTAGTCCATGCATTGACATTTGTCACAATATTAAACATATTTCTTGCAATCCTTGTGAATTATGGGCCAGTAATATCCAACGGTAAGAATCTTGTTGGTTGTCCTTTGGGCTAAAAAATGTCCTCCACATGGTTCAATATGACATGTGAAAATTATATCAAACACATCATCTTTAGCTACATAAGGTGCATGACATTATCAATTCCAGTGCAAAAGAGAAGTCGATTGAGCTATGTGTACTGACCACTTAGTCCAACAAGTTTTTGACAATTTGTAGGAGAGAAATGTTGAGGAAAGTTGCGAGTGACTAAATAGTTTACAACATTTTCAAACCATGGAATTTTAATCAAAATTGAAAAAGGTGGTCATCTAGAAAAGCATCATCAACTCTAGTATAGGTTCATCCTAACTTAGTAACCTAGATAAGATTATCAAGTATAGTAATATCAAACTCTTGTAATAATAATAACCATTTGATAACCCTACCAATAACAACAAGTTTATTCATTAAAAACAATATTGTTGAATGATCAATATGAATAAATGCTTTGTATCTAGTAATATAATGATGAAATTTATTAATTGCATATACAACCACAAAATTCATTTTCAATGACTCTCAACACCTATGAAATTTTTACTAATGTAATAATGGAATAGAAGAGTGTATCCTCTTTCCAACCTAGTACAACTCTCATTGAAGTAAATGAGGCATTTGTATGAATGTGGAATGGTAACTCCCAATTTGGTACACATAACATTGATGTGGTAACAAGTTTTTACTTGATTGTCTCAAAGGCCTGTATACATTCTATCATCCATGAGAAGGTATTATCTTTTCCTAAAAAAAAAAAATTGGTGAGCCAATTTTACTAAAATTTTGAATAAACCTTCGATAATATAATATGTGTCCTAAGAAACTACAAAAATATTTCTAACAAGAAAGTGCAGGTAAATCTTGAATTATTTGTACCTTTTTAGGATTAACCTAAATTCCTTTGGAAGAAATGTAATGACTTAACAATATACCTTTTATCATTAGAATATGACATTTTTCACGTCTGAGGGATAGATAAGTTTCCTCACATTGTTGCAAAACATTTTCAATATTTCCTTTAGCTTCCTCATAAGTGTTACCATATATAGTAAAATCATCCATATAAACTTCTACACAATCATGAATAAGATCAACAAAAATACTCAAAACTACCCTCTAAAAAGTGGCATGGGTACTACATAAACCAAAAGGTAGAACATTATATCCAAATTTTCCCCAAGGACAAGTAAAATTAGTTTTATCTTGATCTTCAGGTGATATCCGAATTTGATTGTGTTTGCTAAAACCATCCATGAAGGAAAAGAACTTTTTTCTTGCAAGAATATCAAGAACTTGATCAATAAAAGGTAATGGAAAATGATCCGTTTTTAGTTGCTTTACTAAGAGCTCTATAATCAACACAAATTTTCCACTTACCATTCTTTTTAGGTACCAAAACCAAAGGAGAAACCCATTGACTATCTAAGATTGGGTAAATAAAAGCTTACATTTAACAATTTTAATAATTCCTCTTTAACAATTCCATGCAAAGTGGGATTTAACCATTTTTGTGGTTGTATGACTAGATGAATGCCTTCTTCTATATGTATGTGGTGTGTGCAAGTGACTAGATGTATGCCACACATGTCCTATTATTCCCATGCAAATGTAGCTTTATGAATTTGTAAAATGGAAATTAGGTCCTAAATTTGTGCAATGCTCAAATGTGGATTGATATTAAGTGTACTACCTAGAAAAAATTCCATTTCTTGTGATTGTGTAGGTAAATTTATAGCAAGTAATTGTGAAGTGGATGGTAAAGATGTTTCAATAAATAAAAACAGGTTATACAAATAGTCATTTGATAATAATTGGTGTAATGTAATAAAATGTTGAAGAGACTGTGAATCACTTAGCAAAGGAAAAATTTTGAATGGACAATTATCTCCTACATATGAATGAAGGACTAATATTTCCAAAATACCATTAGATGAATATCAATTTTGAATAAATTAGCAAGAATAATATCTTCAAATGGTTCATCAATATCTAGACTTTGATTAATTATTAAAACATGAAGTGATTCATCCAAGTCACTATTAACCCATAAAGGATCTTCAGTCTCCAAAAAAGATTGTGCTAGTGGGCATAATGTTAATTGCTCTATTTGTTCACCATTAGAGATGACCATGTTACCTGATCAACAATTAATGACATAATCTAATGCAACTAATGAAGGCCTTCCTAGAATCAAAGGGTATCCCCCCAAATTTATTTTAGGATGCAAAATCATAAAGTCAGTTGGATACTCCCAAGAATCAACAAAAATAATTACATCTCCAATCATACCTTCAGGCTTAACCAAAGAATGATCTACCACTTGTAGGACTATACTTGTGGGCCTAAGTCCCTAGAGATGCGATTTTTCCTTAGTTGTATTTGTCATAACATTTATAGAAGCGCCTAAATTAGTTAGTGTATTTGAAATAAGAATATGACCAATATGTACCTATATCATGGGACTCCCTGGATCCAGATACTTGGGAATTGAGATATTCCCTAACATAATATTAGCAAGTTATCCAATAACTTGAACTATTTTTGGATCCTTTTTCTTCTTCAACTTCCAAGTACACAACTCTTGAATTGTCTTTGTGTATATAAAAATATCCTTAATTACCTACAAAAGAGGAATTTTAATATTGACATTCCTTAACTCATTAACAAGATCAAATTTAGGTTGAGGTATTTCCTTTTGTATTGGTTGGGATTTAAATTGATTAAGATACAAGGGAAATTTTGGTGGCATAGTTTTCTTATCTTGGCTTTCTTCAAACTCTTCTTGTGAATCATCTATTTCAGTAATTAGTTCCTTGAAGATATTTTCCTAACCTTAATTGTACTCCATTATATCTAATGTATTAGTAGGATAACTTGGATACCCCACCACCTCATTATTATAGACAAGTTGTTCCACCTTATTGTTTGGATTTGGTGATGCTTGAGCAAGCATTGGTGTTGCCTATTATGATTGTGATGGATTAGATAGTGGATTACTAGATGTGGGTGGTAGCAATGGTAAAAATTATTGCGGTTGCTAGTATGGAGTGACCATAAGTGGTGTGGGATATGATGGATATTGTAGAAATTATGGCACAAAGATGTCCTTCATGCTTGTTTCCACAGTTGTGGAGTATGGATTTGGCCACTTTGGATAAGGTGGAGGTTGCTTCCAACCTCCATACCATCCAGATTAGTTTGAAAAAGGACTAGGTTGATTACTAGGCACTATATTATGAGGTGCATAAAATTCATTCATCATTCCTAGAGGCATAGCTCATGGAGGCCAAGTCCTTCACTGAGCCATATAATAAACATGTTCTTCAATATAGTCAACATTTTCCATATTTATCGAAAGAGGTCATAAGGTGGTATTTATACTAGCATACTCTAAGGAAGAAATTTTTCTTTTATTATAAGGACACTCCTCACTAGTATGTTTCTTATGACATATAGGATAGAAAATGGAAAATCCTTTTTCAACTTCTTCCTACTTTTTACATGTATATAAGGTATTAATTTTCTTTCCCATATGACTTAAAATATTATTTTTAATCCATCGAGTAATATAGCTAGCTCATGCTTAGTGATACCTATTGTAATTCCAAAGGAGACATGCTTCCCAAGATAGCACCTTATAGTCTAGGTGGATCTTGAGTAATTCCTACCAATATCACAAATGCCATCAAATATTAATTTAGAAATGTCTCCACCACCTATAAGATTCAAAAAATCAATACATTCATCATGAATTCCTCTAATAAAAATCATATTAATAGCATCATTATTTAATCTTGTATGTCTCATTCTTTAGGGACTAAATGAAAATCATTCAAGGTAATCTCCCAGAGTTTCTTCTTCTCACTACTTCATACAAAAGATCTCATCTTGAACCTCCTTTATCATGCAATACTCTCAATACTTTGTCAAAAATGTTTCCTTCATATCTTCCCAAGTGAAAATATGTTGGCAAGAGACATTGCACAAGTTATCTGGTTTGTCATTGATGGAAAACCTAGTCACTAACTTGATCCGCTCATCAACATTTACCCGTACCAGAAGTCAGATTTAAGTTTTGTGATTAACTGTCAAACAAGAACAAAGCATCTGATAGAATTGTGTTCATCAATTCATATGAAATTTTTTGTTATCATTTCAAGTTGTGGATCTCAGGGAAGGTTTTTAGATGTATGATCTATATTATCCTTGAATTTTAGTGCCTTGTATTGATTTGTGTGAAAGTTAGAAGATCCGATTGATTTTTTTTTTCTGTTTAACCATGCAAAAAGGCTGACCCGATGAATGTAGCATATTGTGGATATTCAAGGAGTAATTTTTTAAGTGTTTTTGTTTTTGAGCATGTTGATTTGGGTCCTCACTATGTTGTGTCTAACTTTGGTTGGTGTGCATTGAAAATTATTTGTGGATTGAGTTGACAGTTTGTAAATATTTTCTATTTTGTTGAAACCAACATGTGGTTGATTAAATATTTAGTTGTAGATATATATAAGTGATCATTTATATCATTTTGATAAATGTACAAAGTGTGTTGATGTGTGTTGTGAAATTCAAAAGGATTTTAGAGAAATTATGCATAATTTCACTTGTGCATAAAAGGATTTGTGATGCAAATTAAAGTAGATAGAGCAAAAGAGTAGAATCAGATAGAAGGTCAAGAAAGCGATTGATGTGCTTAACCAGAACTATAATTAGGCATTAGTAGATGTTATTTTGTCAGTTCAAATCTTCTGGATGTAATCCAAATCTTTTTGTAAGACAATGAGTCTTCCTTTTATATTTGAGTAGTGAGCTCTATGTAGTGTGCCTGAATGCATGTGCATTCCTTTTGTAAACACTTATTTGAGTATACTCAGATCATATTGTGGATTGACCTCCACCATGGTTTTTCCCCTAACTGGGTTTCCACATAAAAAATCCTTGTGTTATGGTGTTGTGGTTGCTTGTTTCATGTTCATGCATCTTTCTTTTGGTTCAATGTTATAAGTGGTTTAGAGATCAGATTAATAAAGTTAAATTTTGTAGAACATTGATTCACCCCCCCTCTCAGTGTTCCTTGATTCCAACAATTGGTATAAGAGCCTAGTTCCTTAGAAGAAGTTTAAAAGCTTGGGGAAGATTCGAGAAAGTGATTCAATGGATTCTAGTAGTCTTCAACAATAACTTTTGGTGGCCCTAGATGATCTTGATTATTCCAAATTCAAAGTCCAAGAATTTCAAGCAAGCCTCATGAATGTTGAGAAATTCATTCAATCATTGAAAGATAAAATCAATAAGTCCAGGGAGAAGAGAAGGGGACTCTATGATCAGATCAAGAAAAAAGAGAGTAAAAGCATTAAAGATGAATAATTGATTCAAGCCCTAAAGGAAAAGATAGAAGAATGTGAAATTTTTTCTAGAGATAATGCAGTCCTAAAGCATGAGATGGAATCTATTGTGATGAGGATGACCAAGGAGATTGAAGACATAAAGAAGAATGAAGATAATATTGCTCAATCCTTGAAAGAGAAATCTAAAGAATGCAACCAAATTACTGATGGATTCAATCAATTGGAGCTTGAATTGGAACAATCTAGAAATAATGAAGAAGATCTTGAAAAGCATATTGTTGATCTCAGAGATGAGCTTGATAATACAAATGAATTCAAGGAGAAGTTAAAGATTAGCTTATCCAAGCTTGATGGACTGATTAAAAGTCAGAGGACTGGAAATGGCAAGCGACATCTTGGATATGAGAAAGGAGAAAGTTTTGAATCTAGACAAAGGAGATTTAGGCAAGGAAATCAGATGAACAAAACTTGAAGGTATCTAGTAAGACAACCTAATGCTCAATTTTTCAATGGTTACTAATTTTTTTGCAATAAATTTGGTCATATGGTGGCTCAATGTAGAAGTAGAATGAATCTAAGTGGTCCATCATTCTTAGGTCGGTGTTTTCATTGCAATAAGTATGGTCATAAGTCAAATGAATGCAAAAATGTGTCAATTTTTTTTTTCAATAGAGATGTCAAATGTTATACATGCAATAGATTTGGCCATATTGCTAACTAGTGCAGATCAAGAGAAAATCAATGGAACAACTGGTGTAGAAAAAGAAATGTGGTGTGCTACAATTGCAACTAATCTAGTCACATTGCTAGATTTTGTAGTAGGAGCTTGATAAATCAAAGGAAAATCATGCAGAAGGATGAAAAGGGAAAAGGAAAAGTTACTAGGATGAGATGGAAGAAAAATGAAGAAGAAATGGGTTGAAGAGAGGCCTTCTATTGTAGAATGTTTACAATTGGTGATTACGGTAATTCTTAGAATTGTTTTAAGGCCTAAACTGGGGATTCTCAAGAAAATATTTTAAACCCCTTGTCAGTAGTTGGTACTAGAATGTGGTAGATTACAATGATTGCATTAGTGATGTGCAAATGTTTTGAAATGTCTTGTGAGGGAAATTTGTGCAAAATTGAAGGTCTGTAGAAGAATTCTCTTTTACAATCTATGAAAATAGGGTATCTGGAAAACCTAGGGAAAAATAATTTATTGCAATAAAAAATTTAGGTGCGTGAATGATAAAAAGCCATTTTTATCCCTCATTTGTCACATTGCATTTCAAGAATGAGAAGGTTGGAGTGCTCTAGAGTGAAATTTAGTGAAGTCTGGTGAAGATTCAAGTCTAAAAGCGATTTGGTGATCAAACCCTAATCTGGTGAAAGGTATTTATCTGTAAACTCGTGAACTTGAAAATTCTAGAAATGGTTGCTCCATTGGTTGTGGTTATTAAGGATAGGCCCCATCCAAAATTCAGATGGAACCCATTTAAATCCATCAAAATAGAACTTTTAGTTGCATTTTCCTCTGTTCCATATGGCATTTTTCATATCGAAGATATTAGGGTATACATTCATGCAAATGTTGAAAAGTTAGGAACCTCCTGGAGTTGCTAAATTTGTACACCAATCACCTTGTGGGAGAAGATTTCTATGTAAAACATGAATTCAAAACTTTGGAGGAGAAGAAGTTCACGTAAATTATGAAATTTCCTGTGTTCGAAGAAAATGAATGGGTTCGGTATATATTGAGTCGAGTGCATGTCGAGTTTATGTGGTTAAGTCATCCTTTTAGGATCATAAAGGAAGCCATAAGGATTGTTACTGGTTTAAATTCATCTAGTGGGTTACCCACATTGAAAGCTATGAAGAATCAAACAGTCACAAATGCAACTGGTTCAATGTTCAATAAGAGAGCTATGACAATTGATGATATTATTGTAGATGTGAGATTTGATTCCATGGTCATTAGATACAAGATTTATCACTCTATTTGGGAAAATTATGTATTCGGTACAATAATATATGTATCATATCAGGTGGTCAAAGAAAATGTAGATTATGACCTGTGTGAGTTACTCTGGAGCCAACTAATGGAGAATCTTGGAAAAATCAAGAAGGATAAGAAGAATTCTTTCAAGTATGGTAATATTTTGTTGTGTTTATTCTTTTATTTCATGAATGAAGTTCCAGGAGTTGGAAAATTTCAATGGAAAGGTAATAAATCGGTAGTTGTTCAGATTAAAGACATCTTGTATGGTATTGGTGATAGTAAAGCTAGAAAAACTGCTATCCAGGGCTATTTCAAGAACTTTCAGAATGAAATGCAAGCCAGGGAAAGGATTCCTACATCTATTGTGGAGAAGTATAAGGATACAATTTGCTTCATGGTTGATATTAATCAATGCTTAATGGAATTTTTTGATCCTAGAACAGTGTGGATAATGCCTATGGGTTATGAGGTTGAGGAAAACATTTTGGAGTTGTATGCTCAACACTTGTTGATTAAACCTCAGGATCCAACAGAAGAAAGGTTTGGTACCTTTGAGGAAAAGAATATGGAAGTTCATGCTCAATTGAAGAAGCCAATAATAATCCATAAAGTAAGAAAAGAAGTGTAAGCTTTTGCAGAAAGCATGGGGATATCAGCTAAAGTTGTAAGGGAAGCTAGGAGGAAAAGAGAACAAGTTGAAGTAGGAGAGCCAAGTATAAATGATTTTTCTAGTCTAGAAGCATCCTCTGCTAGATCTAGATCCACAAGGAGCTTTGTTCTCTCATATGGTCCTACAAAGAAAGAAATCCCTGTGAAAGCTCAAGTCAAGTCATCTGGTAGAGAAGGAAAGAGGAAGAAGGACAAGAGAACAAGATTCTAAGTTGTTGTTAAAGAAGTTGGAATCTGATGGAGTGGTGAGGAGCACCCAAGCCCTTCAAGGAACTCTTCAAGAGATGGGAGAATGTTGGGGTCATGAGGACCTATCAAACATCTCAGGACATCAATTATGACATCTTGAAGCCTATAATGGCTTTTGAAGTGGATACATGCATTAGAGGAATCAAAAGTCATGAGGGTCCTGATAAGGACCCTAGGACCAAAATACATTGTAATTGGAAAAATAGTGTCTTAGGGGTTTAAATGGGTTTTATTCATGTTAATTAAGGTTGAATAATGCCATGTAATATTTTAGAAGCTTTATAGTTCATAGGAGTTAATAAATTTCAAGTTGGAGAATTCAAAATTTTCAAAATCCAACTTTGGCGGGAAAGTGTGTTTTTGATGATTTAGCACTAATAATGTAATGAAACCAATTCTAATCGGTTGGGACAGTTGGGGGAAGGGTTTTTAAGTTTGGAAAAGTCATTTGTATGGGCTGTTGGCTGATATTACAAGTGTTGTACGGACTGCTACAAAAAATCAATAAAAAACTTCAATCTTTTTGCATTTTCTTGAGTTTTTTGATGAATCTTTGATTCCTTTTGAAGTTATACTCATTTGGATGGTTTAGGAACTTGTTTTTACATGTTTTGAAGCCATTTTTATGTCCTGATAAGTAATATCAATCAGTTCTTTGTACATTATTGCTGATTGTCCACAAAAAGTTCAGATTTCTCACTAGTTTTGAGAGTTTTTCTTGGATGTTTGATCCATTTCATGGTAGAATGATATTGTGACCTATGAAATGGATCATTCCTAACATGTATCATACAGATATAACAAAATAATGTGCAGGAAAGAGGAGTTCCATGGTGTACACCAAGATTTGACAATGCAAAGAGCATGAAAATGGAGGCTAAAGTGTAGCAGCAGGAGATCTGCCTTAACAAGGGGTGCCTTTTTGAGTTGGAATAGTTGAAACATGTTGAGTTAATGGTGAAAAGTCCAAAAATAGGTTCTGGAAGTGTTGGGAAGGCTAGATTTCAAAAGGCCCTAGTTTTGAGGCAAGTTTTGGAGGGTTTTTGTGTTTGAGCATGTTAGGGGTGTCATAGAAGCCTAAAAACTTGGAATCTTTGGTTTTGAGACATTTTAAGGGACTGTTGAAAGTTTCATGGTCAGGGGATAAAGTTAGAGATGGGTTGCTTTGTAAAAGTAGGCTAATTGAGTAGCCTTGAGCAGGGTAGGTGTATTGAAAGTATATGTTGGTCCAAAAGAATCACTATTGGTTTTTGGATATGTTGTGTAGGCCCTAAAAGGGTATCTCAATCCATATTTTATTTGGTAAGTGTTTTGGAAAGCTTGAGTGTAAAGTGGCTTAAACCAGGTTGCATATGCTACAAGGTAGGGCATGCTCATATGGTGGAATTTTGTTGAGTTCTTTGAAACCCATTTTGAAGTTGATCTGATATTCATTTGTGAGTCATTTTGAGAAGGTTTCCACCTTCCTCTACATCATGGATAGATAAGAGAAATTAAGCATAAGGGCTCAAAGGAAACAAAAGTCACAAAGGAGAAGCCCTCCAGTGAAGAGAAAGCAAAGAAAAAGATGAAAACTGACAAATCAGGTATGTCTATAGAAGAAGTGGAAAAATCCTTGATTAAGGATGGTAATCTTAGGCCACTTTATGAATGGTATGACAACTTTGATAGTTCTTGTCAAAGAATTCTTGAGGAAGCATCAATAAAGTATTTGAATAATTTCAATATGACTCTCATTGAAATAATGTCTGAGTTACCAAAAGGTTTGTATGAAGTTCTAGAAATGAGGAGAGTTAATGCAAGAACTGAAGAAAAGAAAATGAGAGAACAGATACTTGTTGATCTGTGTCCGGTGATGCCTATCGAAGAGATGAAGAATATTATAAATGAAGCCAAAATGGATTTTAAGAGAAAAACAAGGGTGAACAAGTTGATGATTGGGAAAACTGAAGAAGTTTCAAAAGAAACTGAGAAAATCCTTAAGGCAATTATGTTAAAGCATAGATACAATGTTGTCTCTGAAGAAGTGCATGTTGAAGATGCTCCATCTAGTCCAGTAACAAAAGAAGGAAAATAAGGTACATTTGAGGATACTTTGAATCCTCTAGACATACATGACACTAAAATTCTTATGGATACTAAAGCTCCTAAAGTTGTGTTGGTTGAAGAAAAAGAGATTCCTAAAGTTATGGAAGAATCAGTGATTGAAGAAAAGAAGACTGAAGTGAAGGATATTCATGTGGAAGCAAGAGACATTGTTAAAGTAGTGAAGGACTTTTTGGAAGAGCAACAATAGAAGTTTGATCCTAAATTGAATAAAGGTCCTATCAACTTGGCTACTTTATCTCCCATTGAGAAACTAAAAGTTGCATCATTTTCTCAGGCCAAGGCAAGGGAGGAGATTTTGAAATCTCATATTGAAGATAGTGAGTTGTTAAATCTTGCATCTAGTATTTTGGAGAAGATCATACCTTCATATATCAAGGATTCATTTGATTCTTCATCCGTTCAGCTGAGAAACTTGTTAATTCTGTAAGTACTCACTTTGAGTCACTTGAGAAGTCAACTATGGATAAAGTTCAGAAGGATTTTGATGCTAACAGGCTCGGTAGGTTGAAAGGGATTATTGCTAATGATAAATATTTCTTAGCTACCTGTGTAAATAATATTCAAAGTTATTTTTCTGAAGTAGAAACATTTATAAGTCATGTTTATCATTGTCTAAGTTCACTAAGGACATTGAAAAGAAAATGAAAGAATATGAGAAATAGTTAGCAGATATTTCTCAAGAATTTGATCCTCTAACCATTTATGTTGGAAAGAAAGAAGGTCAAGTCATATCCCTACTTGACAAGATCAAAATTTTGAAGCATGAAGAAGTAAAAATTGTTGAAAGAGTTTATGAGCTTAGAGGATTGATTGGTCCTAAGATGGAGACAATGCTTAATGCTTTGAGGGAAGCACAAGATGCTATGGCAGTTAGTGATCTAGTGTACCTTGAGTTAGGAGAGATGTAGTCCTACTTATTATGTGATCACATGACTATTTTGGAGAGTCTCAAAAAGAGCTGGGACACTAGCTTAAGCCTACTGAAGAGGAATTTTGTAGATATATTCAAGTTTATGTAATTTGTAGAAGCAAGTTCTTACATATGCAGTTTGTTTATACAAATTTTGGTTGGTTTTTTGGTATGCGGATTCTCACCTTTTTCATTGATGCCAAAGGGGGAGAGCGGGAAAGTAAAAAAATGTTATAATCATATCAAGGGGAGTTGTGTTTTTGAAGTTTTGAAGGTTGGAAGTGTATTCATCAGTGCGGTTTGACACTTAATACATTGTCACTAAGTGTTGCCATTGATACCAGGGGAGATTGTTGTTGGCAAGAACCTTGCACAAGTTATTTGGTGTTATCATTCGCATTCTAGTCATTGACTCAATCTCGCTCGATAGCATTTCCATACGGATGTCAAAATTCAAGTTTTGTGATTAACTTATCAAGCCAGAGCGAGCATCAACATAATTATATTAATGTTTCTTATCTACAAATTTTTGTTATCATTTGATTGTGGATCTCAGAAGGTTTTCGATGTATGAACCTGTTATCCTTGAATCGGGTGCCTTGTATTGTTGTATGAAAATTAGAAGATCCAATTGATTATTTTTTGTTTAACAATGTAAAAAGAGTGACCCAGATGAATGTAGTTGTATTCTGGATATTCAAGGAAGTAATTGTTTAAGTGTTTTTGTGTTCGACCATGTTGATTTGGGTCCTCACTATGTTGTGGCAGACTTTGGTTGGTACACATTGAAAATTACTTGTGGATTGAGCCGATAGTTTGTAAACATTTTTCTATTTTGTTGAAGTCAACATGTGGTTGATAAAATATTTGAATTTGTGGATATATATAAGAAATTGTTTATACCATTTTGATACATGTACGAAGTTTGTTTATGTGTGTGTGAGAGTCAAAAGGATTGTAGAGTGATTATGCACAGTTTCACTTATGCAATAAATGATTTGTGATGCCAATTAAAGAAGACAAGGTAGAAGAGTAGAATCAAATAGAAGGTCAACCAAAGTGTAACTTGGTGTAATTAGGCATTAGATGCTATTTTTGGTTCAATCTTGGATGTAATCAAATCTTTTTGTAAAAGATAATGAATTCTTCTTTTATATTTGATATAGTAACTCTAGGCGGTGTGAATGCATGCACGGTCCTTTTGTAAATACTTATTAGTATATGGTCATATTATGGATTGACCTCCGCAGTGGTTTTTCCCCTAATAGGGTTTCCACATTAAAAATCCTTGTGTTATGGTGTTGTGGTCGCTTGTTTGTTGTTCATGCATCTTTCTTTTGGTTCAATGTTAGAAGTGGTTTAGAGATCAAATTAATAAAGTTAAATTTTGTAGAACATTATTCACCCCCCCTCTTGGCGTTCCTTGATTCCAACAAGTTTGTGGTCCTAAGGTCATAAACCATCATAATGTTGCATCCTTTAATGTATCTAGAAATAACTTAAGATTTTGAGTGTCACTTTGGTAATCATATTTGTGACATAAGACATCAAGATCAAATAAAAACATATCAGGATCCTCCATAAAAATTCCACTAAAAATTGGTAAAGCAGAATGAGGTATGTTTTTCATAGGAGCTTTTTTTGTTGGATGAGCAATAGGAAATTCAAAAGTAATGAAATTATTATTGGCCAAAGCTTGATCATTGTTGTTTTCATATTTATTATTTTTGGTTATAATTTAAAATGATCAAGGCCTATAAAAAGACAAAAATAGCTTAGATTGCTTACTTCCTGAAGGCTTAGGAGTAATGATCTTAAAAGAATCTTTTGAAGTCTCAATTAATTCATGTTGTGTGATAAATGGTGATTCAAGATCTAAATCAACAATGTTGGATTCAATCACACAATTCTCAAGACCGGGTCCAACTAGTTCATTTTTAATGGTTTGTTCATAGATTGTGGCTTGATTTCTTGTTTTGGATTTTTCAGTTTAATGGAACTACTTCCTACAATTTTTTTGAAAAATATACATTTTTCATCTCTAAAATGACTCATGCATCTATATGACTTAATACAATGCAAACCAAGGGTAATTGCTTAGGTAAGGTAAACAATCGCATGGAATTTCTCCTTGATGCATTGGTCCTAACTCAACTTACTAGGATTTTAGGCCTTTAACGCCTTTCCCAGACAATGCCACCAAAATGTTGGGACAAAACTATGAATTTTAATTTCAAGGTTGTGGCCACAATTCTAGTACATAAATTTAGTATGTTCCTATGTCAATCTAAGGCATAAACTTGTAAAATGCATAATAGTGATATGCCTAAGGGCTATAGATAGCAAGTTGAGTATAATGAAATGCACTATTAAATTTAAAGTTAATGAAAATCCTTTAATTTTATACTTTAAATTCTACTTAAAACAAATGATTTTATACTAAAGATATTCTTTAAATTCTATTCTAAATCTTAGATTTGAAATAGAACTTTGTGCTGCAAAAACTATAATGAAACAATTCTAGTGACAAGAACTATGTAAATTAGTTTCGATTGCAAAAAGCACAGTTACTAATTATAAAAACTTAATTTAATTCTAAAACATGTCACATCAAATTGAGACCACACTTAATAAACCATTAAACACACATAAATCATACCTTGTAGAAAACAACATAAAAACATGTTCAATCGATGTCTAAGGAGTGGGCCCTGCCTCCCAAGTCAGTTGACAATGGCACTTAGAAAATTTTCAAGACCAAATTTAAAACAATATTTCTTTAATGATGATATTTACTTTGGATTATTTCCACTTATAAAATTCTATGCTATATGAGATAGCTTATATAGATTTTTCATACAAAATAGAATATCCAATTTTATGCTTACAATTTATAGTCTTATGGCTGAAATACAGTGATCAATTTAAGAAAGAGTGAAATGGCCTACAACCACTATTTCTTAAAACACAAAAAACAAATTACATAACAATATAAGAAATATTATAATTTAGATTTAACTAAAAACAAAAATGAGAAGATCATGGAAACCTATATAAGGAATCTCCATCACTCTTTCCCATGGCTACAGGAGGCATGTTTCACATACAATTGCCAATATTAGTACTAATAGATGATTACTTACTAAGGTATATTTTATCCTTTAACCCATATTCATAATATTTTTATTCATAAAATTATTATGACAACCTAAAGGAAAAGGTGAAAATATGGGCTAAAATGAATGGGAGAACTAGGCAGACTTGTATCCCATTAGCATGTAGTTATCCTTGAGAGGTTTAAGGTTAAGGTTCTTGAAATCAATACATAAAACTATTTCTCTATTCTTCTTTCTTATTAGGATAAGACTAGACACCCATTCAAAATATCTAATATCTTTGATGATTTTTGGTCTCTTTTAACTTCATCAACTATTTTTTCATCTAGTGATCCAAGTTAGGGTTGATAGACCTTTATTTATACTTGAATGGTTTAACATCGAGCTAAAGAAGGATAGTATGCTAAAACAAATTCTCACTATATGCTTAAAGATATTCATATTACTAAGACAAATATTTTTTGAACTTGTTCAACAAGGAAATCTACATTTTATTCTCATGTGGATTTAGCTACTTATTTGTCCCTAGATTCACTCCCTCAACATCATCTTCATGAATTGACTTACTTTTATTCCTATAGTAATCTCCACTATCAAACATCTTTTTCTAATGAAAATAATCCTTTGGTAAGGATATTTATTTTCAATTACATCATTGAGCATTCTCAAAACAATATTTATTTTCTATCCTCTATTTTAACCATTATCTCCAATCAAAGAGTTGGTTATCAAATTCATGTGTACCATTGAAGAACCTGTATATATATTAATTTTCATCAGATACTCACCAACTACATATAAATTTTTTTTTTCTGGTGGATCTCTCTAATACTTTAATTCTCTACTAAAATAAAGGAAGATTTGAATTCAAACCATTCCTTTGTACTACAACTACAAGAGTATTAACCTTAGCATTTATACTTTTGTCTAGCCATTCAATGGAAATAGCATAAAATAGCTCCATGTTGCCCCAAAAAATTTCCTATATGATATGTGCTTCATTTCCTTAGCTACATATGTGCTTCTTTCTTGTTGTACTATTATATTTGAATCTCCAAGAATTCGTAGACATCTAACTTCTTACTTATTAGCAATATTTAACCCCAAAAATAGGGCCTCATATTCAACAATATTATTTATCCATTGGAAGATTAGCCTAAAAGAAAAAATATGCATTTCTCTAGCCAAAGACAAAAGGGAAATGCTTGCACCATTTTCCTCTCTTGAGTAAGCACTATTAAAGAACATGATCCAAAGATTGTTACTCATCTTCTTATCATCATTTGATGGATAAGGGGTAGCCTCATAAATTTTAAGTTTATCACAAAAACCTATCATATGATGAATTATCAAATAGGTTTACATCATCATGATACTTGTACCTATCATCGATGTTATTTAGGAACCTTTTTTACCTATGCAATTTCATGTTCTCACCATGCAAAGGAATGTTAGCATAAGATAGATCTATTTTTATGCTTGCACCAATAGAAGTTGTCTATTTTATGATAAAATACATTTCCCACTTGGGACAATCCACTACTATGATGTCTATCTTGAAAACTTTTTTGAGTGGGCTACAAGCTATACCTCTACATTTCCTACCAACTCAATGATATTCACTTCTCTAGATTCCATAGAAAATGATTTTCCATATAACTTGGACACTTATAACCCAAGATCATTCATCACTTGAAGTAGAATGACACTTCTAGATGTTCATGAGTGAAGCATATGATTGTGAAGAAACCACCCATTACAATCAAAGTAGGATAGAAAGGGTTCGCATTGATTTGGTTGTTCACAACTAAAGAGCCAAGGTACATTTCCATAATATCCTCCTTATCTACCTTTTCCTCTTCTATTAGACTACTAGTTATTTTTTTGGGTATAGTAGTAGAGATAAAAGAAAAATCTCATGCCCTATGTTTTGGGATTCTAAGAGCTTCAAACAAAGGTAAATAAATTACTATCTAGCTTAATATCTATCCAACATCAATTGAAGTGTATGTTGGAAAAGGTACATTCGGTTCTATGTCCACCTCATTTATGTTTGAAATGCAAGAATCCACTTGATTTGAAGGAGAAACAACTAAATTATATCTCACCTCCATTGTAGCTTGAACATGTTTAAGCACATGATTTGATGACACCTCCTTGTCTTTTTGGATTCCTTTTCACTAATTTTTTTTTCTTCATGGATAGTAATACCAATGTTTTGCACATCTTTGTTTTGGGCCTTGGGAACATACTTCTTTATCTTTTATTGTTCTAAAAACCTTTTTTATCAAAAATATTCTTATTTGGGATGTTTTATTTATCATCATCCTTTAAAATTTATTTGTCAATATCAACCCTTGGTATTGTCAAATTTTCCTTATCAACTCACTACCCTTGCACTAAGATAGACCTATTCTTCAACTAATAACCACTTTGGAATTGCATGAAAAATGGATCAATAATGGTTTATATGTCCTCATCTAATGGTATTTTCCTTTTGTACCTCTATTGAATGAGAGTTCAAATTCTCAAAGGCATGAAATGGAAGCCGATACTACTAAAGATTAGTCCTGCCTTCACATTGAAAAGCTTGGTCATTCAAACCAAGGATGTCATGATCTATTGTGTCATTTTCTTAATCATAGACCAATTCATAAAATTGTTCAATATTATGCTTGTGGCACTTATCACTGCCCTCAATTAGGAATTCTTCATCTCTACTTAACGATAGAGAAAATGCATAATTTAAAGGGTCATGAGAAAGGAAGCATGAATCACACCGTAAATTATCCTTTGTATAATTCACATGTTCTTTCCTTAAGGGGTTTGGTGTGACCTTATCTAGCTATTTTAATTTCATATGCCTTTGAGTAGTTTTTCCATTATGTTATTTTGGTCTTTTGGGCCAATCAATGATGTATGGCCTATTGTACAATATTTATGCTTCATTGAATTGTGTAGATGCACCCTAATATGGAAGACCCTTTTCATTTCATGCCACCTTATAGTATAAATATTTCATGTCTCACTTTAATTTATGTAATTTATCTCCAATTGAAAGATTTTTGTTCATAACTCTATCTGGTTATGACAACTTTTCATTATCTCTTTTCAATTGTTTATTGGATGCCCTCATGTTACTCTCAATATTTATGGCTATGAAATATGCTTCCCTAAGGGTCCAAGAATTCTAATCTCTTAAAAAATATCTTATATTAGAATCAAATGCACCACAATACAATCTAATACACATAGATTCATTAAGATCAAGTTGTTGAGGTACCTTTCTCATTATGAGGATGAACTATTTGTTAAAGTCCATCACCATCTCATTGATGCTCTTCTTGATGATGGTGAGTTCATGGATATTGATATTTGGGTAAATAATATATTCATATCACAATATAAATGCATCTATAAATTCATCCCAAGAAGAAATATTGTTTTTCAAGAGATTCATGAATCTCTCTTTAGCACTCTCTTCTAGGGAATATGCAAAAAAATTATCATCATATCCTCATCCTTAATTTCATATTCATTAGTAATATTTATGAAGTATCTAAGTTTCTATTCTCTCATTAATGTATTGTTTCCTTGGAATTTTGGAACTTTCCCTCCAATATTATACAAGATTAGATTGTGGTAGATTGGGATGCCATATAAATCAAGTTTTTTATGTATTTCATCTCCTAAATACTATAAAAAATATGCAAACCTTTGAACCTATCTCCTAGGGTTATTCACCACATTCTATCCTAATTTTTTTATATTATAGGTTCTACTAGTTTTGAGGCATGTTGTGTATTTGTTGGTTAAGAATTTTTTATGTATTTCATTGATTTCCTACCTACTATTGAGTATCATAAGCACAATCCTAATTCAACTAATCAATTTCAATTTCAATTTCTTATCTTTTCCTCTAGAATTAGTCTATCAATTACACCTACTCATTAAAAATTATGTGTCTTCCATTCACTTCATTCTATATTTGTTTATTAACATCATATAAATTTTAATCAAAATAATACCTTTGGGTGCTCGTGGGTGAAATATTTTTCTAGTCAACTTGGTGAGCGCTCATGTATTGATCAATAATTTCATAAGTTTGTACATTTGTGTTTTCAAACTAACCCATACATATTATACCCATTGCATCATTGTTTCTCTTCACAATATATTCATCAATATTGATTCTTCTCCTTTTAATAAGCTAATCAATTGAATCATTAGAATTATAGTGGTATTGGTCATTTAGGCCAACAAAGGAATTACCTCTACCTAAGGTTCTAGCTTTCTCTTGATTGTTCTACCTTGAAGAAACAACTCCATCCATTGTCTTCCACTTTGCATGTTGATTCCTTACATTTCCTACACTATCTTCTTGTGTAAGTTGATCATTCTACTGTATTCTTCTATCCATGGTAATAATAATTTTAAATAAAGATTCCTATAATAGAGTCACTATGAATAAACTTAAAAAATAAAAACACATAATTGTGTATGATCTGGTAATGATGTTCAGGTGTCTAATAGTTTTTCCACAACAATTATTCCATTATGTTGGGTCCCATAACTACTACTCCACCTCCTAGAATAAAAATCCAATCACAAGGCCAAGGTTTCATATATCAAGTGAAATTAGTTCATCAACAAAACTATAGAAGGTTCAAGGTAAAATATACGAGAGTGGGTTTTCTCTCTTTCACTTTGATAGTATATTAAACTCAAGAGGGTGTTCCTAGAGGTTGATATAATAGAAGTTGATAGTTAGTAAGATGGTAACTAAACCAAAATAGTTGATACATCTACAAATACTATCACTAAGCATGAGAGAAACTAGCTACTATACTACCTCTATATAGTTGATTCAACGCTATTGTAATGATTGCAAGGTGAAAGCAAGATACATAATTAAAAAAGTTTACTAAAATTGATATTCCTTATGTATCATGATATCGTGAGCTACATAAATTGAAACTAAACTAAAAGAAATGTCTAATAATTTTGTTTTAATTAGAGTGGCTAGAATCAATATACACAAGGTTGATACCTATCCTAGGACTACAAAGTCACAACTAATAAGGAAATAATTACAAAAGGAAGATTCCAAATAGTAGTTGATCGAATATTTCAAATACATCAATACATGTTATCATTCAACTTCAAATACTTAGTAATCCATCAATTAAATACACAAATTCATATATAAACACACAAATATATGTTACAAGTAATGTAATAGGTTTAGAATTTTGTCACATTCATCAAAGAGAGACTTCTTTATAGGAGAAAATGTGATAAGGAAATATCCTAAATAACAAACATATTTATGAATAAGTTCAAGCATTCATGTACAAATAAATATAGATAATAACCTCACAATAACATATGTATTGATCTAACAAAGTCTCTACCTATATGTAGCTAAATTGAGAACAAAATATCTCGTTGCAACACTTTTTTGAATTATAATTAGTTTTTATATATGTCATAGAGGTATTATCAATTGATTATAAAAAACATAAAAACTTCAGTAATATACAAAAATGGGCCAAAACCCTAATTGATATAGTATAGAAATCAAAAAATGTGTCTTGCAATGTATTCCTACCGAAAATGGGCATCCTAGAGATCAATATTAGCTTCCTCAATAAATTTTTGTAGGATGAGCTTTGAAATCTAGTTGTTTGGTGACCATTTTACAATAATGGTGGGTAGTTGAAACTATACATGTGGCATCAAGTTTTAGTTACAAAAAAATCACTTTTTTCTTTGAATTCCATGGTTTGAGAGCAATTTATAGTGGAAAAGGAGTCTTTCTAGCAAGATTTGCCATGAACTATATTTGTGAAGTGTTTAAATTGGATAAGAATGCTCATTTTCTAGTTGAACTTGGAGCACTCATAAGAGAAAATTAGAGATTGAGAGATAGCTACAAAGTCAAGTGGCTACCCAATTTCAAGCCTAGAGGTTAGTACAAAGAATTAAAAAGGTTTTATAGTGGAGAGTTGGAGTAGTTCAATTATGATATCTTTGAGGACTCATTTATCAAAACCTATTTTTCTTGGTGCCAAGTTCTAGGGATGAATTGCAAAACCAAAATGTCAGTCAATATGATGGTATTAGCAATTGATATTGAAAGCAAGGATGTAAGAAAGCCCTATGATTTTTCATCCTTTTTTCTAATCAAAATCATAAGGTTGTGTGTGCAATTAAGATAATGATGCTATTATCAACTTCAAGTGGTATTATTTGTTATGTCACATCCTACTTTATAGTGGAAGAAATGTATGGTCTTCTTGCTTGAAAATTAGATCTCAAGATTCCCATAAGAGACTATTTCCTATACAAGAATGAACTTAAATTTGGGATAGTAATTGTGATATTCCAATTATAATATATTTTAGGGGTTTTTGTTAGAGAAACTTTAAATATTGTAAGCCAGTAGGTAGACTAGAGATTATCAAAATAGTTAGAAAATCCTTAAGCCAAAGGATTTACAAATAGAACTAAGATTCAACCACAATTTAGGTTATTGATTCTATATAGATTCTATAGTGGTTAGGATTTATGGTGCTCCTATTGCACCTAATATTTTCAATAGTATTCTCTAGAAAAAATTGCTTTTTTTGAAATCATATGGCAACTAAATGATTCAAATAAAATGCATTGCATAAATTACAAGAAGCATACCATTCTATCCTCTACATTAATTTTTACTAACTTCTAAATAATTGCTTGTACAGGAGGGAGACCAAACACTCGGGACACTAGGTCACAGGAGGGTCTAGAATGATCAACTACCCTGATCTACCTCAAGCTAGATGAAAGGTTTAGGAAGGTTGTATGACGTTTAAGGTAGAGAAAGAAGAGAAATCTCAACACTACTATATTTCTACTAACCTAAGAGTTTTAAGGAGCTAAGAGAGAAGGTTTCTAGATCTCAAACTATACCTCAAACAGCTCTCTACTAGAGGACAACAATGTAGAACAAGGATGATAGTGCAACACACTGGCATCTCATAGGTGCATTGATGTTTGTGCAGAAAGAAAGTACAAGATTCAGTATGAAATAACAGATACATGCTAACTATTTAACTAATGTGGTTTAATGCAATAATGAAGAGAGAAAATGAAAGAATAAAAAAATTAATGAGAGAAATACTTTAAGGTTTTAAATAGAACTTTGACAAGAGCAAGGGTGGTAGAAATCCAACTCATGATAGTTCCATCCTCTTGCAAGCTCCACATGAATGCCACCCTACACACATAATAACGGGGAAAAATGTTGGGGTTGTTTTGGGGCTTGTCATAGTTGAACCCCTGTTTTGGTGTTCCCACCTCCACAGACAGCAAGAGCCACAAGATAGAAAAAGTGATAAAGAAAGTAATGGAAGAGAAATACCAAGCAAAGGAAACATCATTATGCTACACAAATCAAATGAAAATGCTAAAAGAAATGGATATCACCTCCCAAGTAAATTTCCTTCGAGCATGTGAAGGGAGATGTGAGCTCGCAAGCTTGGAGATGAAAATGTCACCGCAACAATGAGAGTAAAATCTGGAAGAGTAATGCTTTAGAGCTTCAACAATGGTGGAGAATACTATGCAAAAGGTAAATGAGTGTGTAGATACATGAAGTGAGAGTGTAGAGATAAAATTACATCAAGAATGAAATGTTTTGAAGTGAATATCAACCTAAAAGAGTTGTTCAAGGTTAGTAAAGGGTGTAGAGGCATTACTCTTCATCACCAATGGAGAAGTGTAACACCTCTGCATATTCTAGAGGCAAGAATCTTATCAAGATAGCAACACACTACGTAGACATCCACGTGTCGCATGCAGTGTGCTAGTGTTCCCAACAAGAATTCCTCCACTGACACTACAAACAACCACCAAGTGGGTGGAAAATGGGTGGATGAAGTGGTAGATTTAATTTTTCTAAGGTGAGGGGATGCAAATGGGGAATTTTCTAGGGGTGAAAATTCACTCCATTATATTTTTCCCCCACTTTAGTGAGCATATGTGCTACCAGATGTGAGGTAAATTAGATCAAAGAGTTATAAATGTATACTTGAACTATCAAGGAAGTAGATCACAATATGACCCACCTAAAAGTGTAGGAAGAGAAGTTGGCTCCATAGGTCCTTGAAACCAAGGAGAGTTGAACAAATGTGTTGCATATCCACAAACCTACGAATGGTAAACAAAAGGCTTTGTAGGTCCTCAAAGCTATAGATTTGAACAAAGAGACCCCACAGGAGCTAAGCTCTTCATAGGTCCTTAGACTTGCAAAGGAGGTGCCCTCTAGTTGCTCGGTCCTGAAGGAAGCTAGATGTAAGAGGCTTTGCATATTCTGATTGAAAAGTAGCTTCATAGGCACGCCTAAAAATCAACATGTTAATCCATAGAAGAAACATGTTAGATATTAAAAAGAGGCCACATAGGTAGAAAAGAAAATATCCATGCAAACAGTCAACAATTGAAAGAAGAAATTTCAAAGGGGTCCCTCGAGAACCTTTCAAAAGAAAAGGGGGTCCACTCAAGGGATGCACACTTTGAAAGAAATATAAAAAGAGATAGAATTTTTTTCCAATGATTCTAGTATCAAGGATTCCTTTTGAAAAATTCATTTCATCAAGGAATTCAAAAGAAACAATGTTCCCTCGCAAGGGAAAGTATGGATTCTATCTTATGAATCTGAGATGAAAGAATTTTTTTTCAAAGAATCCATGTCAAAGAATGAAATTTTTGAAAAATATTTTGAAAAAAGGTAGATATTTTCAAGAAGGGGTTGGTTGGCCATCGAATAAACCTTTTGAAAATTGAAGTGGTATGATAGCCCCACTCAGGATGGTGTGTGTCGAATACAAAGGCATTTGACATCCTAAGGAGAGAGAAACAAGAATGAAAGTGATGTTGTGGAATGTTGTTGCACACATGAGGGACAACACATGAGCATCAAAACATCATAGATCAAGCAAGAGAGAAAGATAAAGAGGAGGCAGATAATGACATAACCAATGAGAGACAAGGGGATCTGATATTTTGGGGCCAGAGTTGCTCATAAATATAGATAGATAAGTACAATAGTATATTAATGAACTATCATCAACCCCCTACTATATCAGACCATGTGAAGAAGGCAAATGAAAAAAAAAAGAAAATAAAAAATTGGGTCAACATGGAAGGAGGCCTAAATTCCCCCAACACTTTGCATCATCCCCAATTGTCAAAAAATTAATACATGCTAAAGAGAAGAATAATGTGATAAATAGAAGAAGTTTTACAACATAAAAATACTCCTGTATCCAAGCACCTATGAGGGTTACAAGGGTCATCCAAGAACATATAAAACAAGCACGGGGGAACACAACACACACACACAATCTAATCTACAGATAAAGAAGAGGCACCCCATAGTCCTCATCAACCAAGAAGTCATCCTTCTCCTAGTCTATATCATCATAAGGGGAGGGTGGATGAGCCTATAAGGATAGAATATCAAGGGGGGTACCCTTCGACCCTCCAGCAACAAGAGCCAAGGAAGAAGACCCTTTAAGGTATTCTCCACTTAGTTCTTGTGAGGTGAACGTTAGTGATCTCACAAAGATCACTTATCATAGGGTTGAGACATCGTCTATAGAGTTGAACATGCACTTTACTAGAGTGCCATGCGTTAACTCAGCAAGCGATGGAGGTGACGTTGAGATCCACTGCTAGCCTCACAAAAATATTTAGTAGTAGTGACAAACTCCAGGGATGTTGGGGCTTTCTTTATCACTAGGATGGTGAAATCCAATACAAAACCAACCTCCAAAGAAGGAAAACCCTTATTTTGACCCCTATTTCTTGGATCATCATCCTCCATCTTTTGCTTCACTAGAGGATGTGAGATCCCCATAGATGAAGCAGAGGGCGAGGAGGAGCAGGAGAAAACCATGGCTGACACTACCAAGGTATTTGGCATGTCCATGAGTTTCAAAAAGGGCGGGATGTTTAGAAGGGACATTAGAAGGAGAGGCTCAACTAAAGGAGTAATGAATACATACACCCTCTTCGAGTGACGATCATTCATGCTCGTAGGGGGAGCCAGGAGAAAAATTGAGACTAAGGGAACTAAAGTAGGAGCAAAAGAGGAGGAAACAATAGAAGATGATAAAGTGGGAGCTTTTGGTTCCCCTTCTTCTGCAAGGCAACCTACTCATTGGCTAGGTACTTCCTCTGATGCTTGTGCTCACATGCAAGGCAATTTCTATAGCTTCAGGAGCTAGAGGCTATAGCTTGAGAAGGGACATAAGACTCATGTTCAACCATCAGAGTATCCATCACAACCATTTTTGGTGGAGGGAGTGACTCTTGGATGGGAACATGAGGGAGAGATGGAGAAGATGATGTAATAGTAGTGAGGGGAGCAAGCACAAACACCTCAACGGTGGAGCTCTTCCCATTCACTAGCTTAGAGTTAGGAGCAGTAGGAGGATCAGAGGCCAAAATCCATAAGATGCTCCATGAGGACCCTTCCCCTTACCATACAAAATGATTTGAGGCACCATGGGCAAGAAAAGAATTTCAAATGTTAGATGCTTGGGCTTTTGCCAAGTAGGAACCATTAGACTCCCTAGCAAATGCATAGGGATGGAAGTCGATGGCACTACAATAGGGCACAAGAAAGTAGTAGGTGGTACAATAGAGGAGGAAGAAGAAGGACCCTAAGAACAGGCAGGATTTCCCTTCCCCTTTCGAGAGGAAGAGGTGGCTTGTTGCTGAACTACATGGTGGGTCACTTTCAGCTATCACTTTCCCTGAATCTTGTACTTATGTAATTTTGATAGAGTAGGTCCATTTTGGGAGGAAGTGGACCAACTGGAGTGGGCCCAAAATGATCTAAGGAGTAACCCCCATGGGTTACCAATGGTTAATACCCAATGTCATGCATGACATGCATGAAACCTTCATGAGAGAAATTTTAGTCATTTATGAATTATAGAAGTGACCCAATTCATGGAAGCTAGCCAAGGGATGCCTATTCACCTTGAATAGGTTATATTCTAGAATGACATCAAAATTAGTATCCATAGCCCTAGGTCCTACTAGGACAAAAAGGGTTATAGAGCGATATGGAGTGAGAGAGAGACTATCATGAGTAAGTATAGTGGTTTTCATCTTCTCATATTCCTCCCTCTGTAATGAATTTGGCCATAAAGTCTCATCCTTAATAACATTTACTCGACTCCTGGGGTTGACTAGGACTCTTGTTACAATGTTTTCATTGAGGTGAGCGAGAATGTATATGGGAGAGGCTTTGTTATTCATGGGTAGGTCCTATGATGTAAGAGTTACATCTAGTGAACCAACCACAGGTTGAGGGGGAGGACTAGGAGTAAACAAGACCACATTTACATATGTTGAGGCCTTGGGGGAAGAATCAAAAGGATCAAAAATTAAGTTTGTAGAGTAAGACAAAAATGGGTCCGTATAAATCTGTAACTCACTATTCACCTTAGCGACCAACTTATTCACATTTTGTTTCATACCATCGAGGTGGATGGTACCATCATCGATGTGATCTTATATCTCATGACGCAAGTGCATCCAATGTTCAGTATCATGCCTATGGATACAATGGTACTGGATGAATTCATTTCCATCATACCAGTTGGGATAAGGCTCTCTAAGAGGCCAAAGATATTCTAATGTTATAATAATTTCCTTCAACAACTTCTGCTAAATAGAAGATTAAGATTCTGACAACTTAGTAAATTGTTTGTTGTGCTTGAGGCCCCAATCGTTAGTCACAATGACTACATTTGCAACAAACTTTCCTTTCCCTAAAATTGACACTGTAAATCTTCCTTCAGGATGGGAGCACAAGGATGATCCCCCAAACTAAAAAATTATCTATTGGTACTCCCACAATGCAGCACACGGATGCACAAAAGAAGGATATTTCATTAAGGAAAACTTCTCCTACCAAGCTCCCTACAAGTTTCCTATGAATACCTTTTGTACATGTGACTTAGCTAGTGAGTATGAGATTTGTGAAAAGAGAACTTGGTATCACATAGTGAAATCAGTTATCTTCTTGTGCTCTCCCTACTTACATTGGATGAGATCCAAGAAGGTCATCTTTAGACTTGTGTTAACCTAGAATTATCGAACAAACTGATTAACAAGTTGGTCAAATTAGAATATAGAGTTGTTAGGAAAGGAACAATACCACTATAGTGTTGTATCCTTAAGAGATCAAGGAAAAATATTAGCCATTAGAGAATCATGGTCAAAGAAGTTTGTGCACATTTCCTTAATAGTAGATACGTTTGTTTGATGATCCCCTTTACCACCATACTTCTCAAACTTAGGAATTCCCATCCCTTGAGGGAATGAAGTGTTCAAAATGATCACCAACAAAGGGATATGTTAGAAGAAGGGATGAAAGATAGTCTGGGCAGAGGCCTGAGATAGATTTTCCAACTAGTTTTGCATCTAGCCCATATTTTATAAAAGAGCATTCAGAATAGGGTCAGAGGATGACAAAGGACTAGTAGAACCTCCACCATAACCACCACCACCACCAAAATCACCTCCAAAACCACCTTTAGGTCCATTGTCGTGACCACTACTAGAACCACCACCAAGGGCACCAATGTGGCCTCTATCAAAGCCACCACCATAGCCATCGCTAGAGCCACCACTGTGAACACCATCAGAGTCACCATGACCACCATCAGAGCCATTGTCAGAGCCACCACCAAACATACTATTGGTGTAAATAAGTATTTTACTTATTACACTTTACTTAAGCTTACTTAGGGAATGCATATCATTGTAGTCTACACTTTTGGCACCTAGTTATTTGCATCTTGCATCTAGGTTTGTGCATATATTAAGAGATGTGATTAGGACACTTAGGGAAGTGTGTGTAGGAGAAATCCCACTCTTTGTGGTGTGATCTAGTTATCACCTTTTTATCTCCACTTATTGTGTCATGATAATTCCACTTTAGGTGGGTGATCCACCTTTCATGGAATTATCTATTGTAAACAAAGATTTTAAATAGGCCCTATTGGACACTTACCCTTCTAGGATGTTTCACCTCAAAAGGGAAGGAATAGGGCTAAAAATCTATGTTTATATTCAAGGATTAATGTAAAGAGGGATGAAATATGTCCAAATTTAATGTACTAAGTGCAATAAACTAAAAAATAAAGATGATTATTAATGTAAAATGTCCTAAGAAATATGTAGTGTTGGAAAACACATTATGATATGCAAACATGAACTAAATGAGCTAGAAATGAAAATAAAGCCAAATAGAAAGTTGTAAGACAAAAGGTGTGCACTTGGAAGTGTGTTGTGAACTTGAAGAAACTCTAAAACTCTGGAAATTGTGATTTTTAAGCCTGGGGGGACACTTAGGCCAATTTGGGCGACTTAGTCCACTTTTAGAAAAAATCTAGAAAACTACACCAAAGCCCATTTCGGCCAAATGGGTATCCAAATCTATAAAAAAAATTTAAAAACAGGTTTAGTGGAACTAAGTCGCCACTAGTGGTGACTTAGTCCACTTCTAAATTTCTAAAAATTTGGAAGTGGAAATGGAAGCCCTAGGTTTGCACTTTGGTTTCCCATAGGTGTCCGCTTTTGAAACTCTAATTTTCAGGCCAGGAGGTGAATTTTAGTGGATATTTTTTGCTTGATCAATAATGAGTGGTCTTCAACAAGTCTTCAACCTTATCTTCAATGATCTTCAAACCCTTAAAGTTCCTAAATTTGCAAACACACAAAGATAGAAGGAGAAAATATTGATTGTTAGGGCATGGGGATTTGCCTTAGTCAAACCCCTTTTTAGGTAATTAAACCAAAATGATGAAATAAGATAATGAAACATGAAACATAATGCAATTATAAACTTTCCATGATGATTGATCTTGAGTTGCTGCAACAATGGATGAAGAATCTTGCTCTTGAATGCCTTAAAAGTGAGCTTGAAAGCTATCTTGAATGCTTGATTCTTGCTTGGAAATATTGAATGAATGATAAATAGTGATTGAGTTATGAAGGAATGAATCATGAATTAGGGTTTAAAGGTCTCTTTTTATAGAGAAGAGTTAAGAATAAGGATCATGATCAAGGGCCAAGATTAAATTAGAAAATAACTTAATCAAGGGTGGAGGTTAATTGAGAGAAGAAAGACATGAATAGATAAAGACTTGAGGTGTAAGATAAGATTGGCATAGAAAAAGAGGTTGTTGGAGAAAATTAAATAATAAATATTATTTAATTTAGGTGGCCAACATAGAAGAAATAAATAAAATATTAATTTTATTTATTTAAAAAGAAAGGTGAGAACAAATTATATAATTAAATAATTAAAAATAATTGTTTAATTGGGAAGATAAATAAAGGATAAATAATTAAATAAATATAACATTTATTTAATTATAGAGAGAAAAGGCTAATGAATAATTAAGATAATTAAGATAATTATTTAATTATAGAAGAGGGAAAAGATAACTTTTGGGTTAGACTTAAATGCTTAATAAGAGTCTAGAAAAGTATGAAAGTTATTTACAACACCTTTGCAAGACATCGTTTAATGTATTTTATTCAATTTGCAAGGGTTCAAGACCTAGTGTGGATGTGTAAAACACCTCACAACACCAAATCAAGACCTCCTTAAGTCCAATTTATCATCAATTATTCTCATATCAAGTAAAGTATACACTTTTCGGAAACACATCTATTATTTCTTTCTACCTACCTTGCACATGATTGTGACACTTGTCTCATTCATGGCCCTTCCTTGAGTCCTAGCTTGCCTTTATAGGCAAGCCTTCTACATACTTGTAATTGAACATCTTCATGCATATTGAGAATACAATCATCATATTCTCTCATCTTCTCTCTCTCTCTTGTGATATATTTGGTCTCTTGATCCTATTGTTTCTTTTCATAAGTTCTTACATGGTATCAGAGCAGTTGGAGCTTCTTTGCATAGCCATTATTGGGAGATCTTAGTTTGTGTGAAGGTGGTCAAGAGGAAAATCTAGGAGCAGCAACAATTTAGTGCATCCTAGATCATATCTGACCTCAAATTCAGATTTAGAAGGCCTTTTATAGTCAGGGTATCCTTTCGTTTCGTTGAAATCCAACATTGGTAGCTCTAGATTGAAAAAATCACCTATTTGGGTATTTTTTCAATTTTTTAAATTTTTCTATAGTTTTGAAAAAAAAAAATTCTGCAAAAAATTTGTTCAGTTGAAATTTTTTGAATTTTTTTAAATTTCAATTTGTATCTATCAAATTTATTTGTAAAATTTTATTGAAAATCATATAAAAAAAATCAAAATATTTATATTCACATTTATTTTTATGTATTGAAAAGTTATTAAAAAAAAAAAAGGTTATGTGAAAAAATTGTTGCAGTCATTGTAGGTACTACAATGTACCAATAGGTTGCAGCCACAACCACGTTCCCACCCATGACAGGCCACTACTATACTTCCCACATTGCCCACTTTCTCCCCTCCACCCATTGGCTTTCACTTCTAAGAGGTCAATGCCTAAATTGGTCGGTCAATTCTTATACTCTAGTGGTGGGAAATCCTGGTGATGACTTGTACCAGGTGGTCAACTTCAAAAATTTGGTGATCTCAATAGAAAATCTTGTAGACTAATATTCTTAGGAGAATATTCCAGTTCTGAGATTCCCAGTAGAATATTTTGTCACCACTAAGAGCATATTCTAACAGGTCAAAAAGACTCTAGAGTGGGGGGCAATTTTTCTGTTGATGGGCGGGAAACTGTCAATTTAATCTCTTGGAGTGCTAACATCATCATTGCATCAGCAATGGCATTAGCAGTTTAAAAAAATTTGCCTGCCCTCACAATTGAGCATTTTTCTTTTGTAGTTCAACTTCAAATACCCATAACTTGCTCATTTTAACTCCTTTTTCTTAGCAATTTTTTTTACTTGGGATAATTTTTCATGTACTTTGCAACCATGTAGCTAGTTTCTAATTTTGGTGGAAATATTTTTTCAATTTTTTTAGTTTTTCAACACTGTACCTGTCTAATCCTCATTTTTGCAACTTTCGGGGCTTCGTACAGGCACATACGAACTCCTTTTTAGGTGTTTTTTTTAAAGTGCATGATTTTTCATCTACTTCTTGAATCTGCAATCAGTTTGAAGTGATCTTGAGTGGATTTTGTACTTTCAGCATATGGTCTTTTTTTGTCTATTTGGCACCTGTATTGCATAGATCTCAATTTAGGTATTTTCTTCATTATTTTAGTCTGTTATCAACCTATTTGTGTCAAGTTGTAAATTAGAAATCATAAGTCCACTTAGCCAAGTTGCAAGTGGCCTATTGTACATGCACTAAAGTATAAAGTGCCAAAATCATCTTCTTTTTCTTCTTTTTTGGGGGGAGGGGTGGTACTTTGATTAAGTGAATTTGGGGGGTGTCTCTTGTCTGATTGTTCCTATTTTCTCTCTTGTTCTCTTGAATTCCATCATGGGTTCATCTAAATTTCCACTCTTAACTGCACATAATTATGCTACATGGAAAGTATGTGCATGGAGTAAACTAATAGAAAAAGGTTTAATTTACTATATTGATGGAACCATAACTACACCTTTAGATCCTAAGGTAGATCCAACTGCATATATGGATTGGATCACTAAAACTTCTATGGAACTGGGTTCACTTAGAAATTTCATTTCAGATGATCTCATTTTCCATGTTGATAAATGTACTATAGCCAAGGAAGCTTGGGATAAGCTTGCTACTTTGTATGGCAAGGTTGATAAGGTTAAGGGATACAAGCTTGAAAATGATCTCCTAAGCCTTGATCCCAATAATTTTGACACCATTCAAGATTATGTCACTAATAAAAATGAGCTAAGAGCACAACTAAAGGATTGTGGTATTGAGAAAGAGGATGATCAATTGGTCTTCAACTTTTTGGACAAGCTTCCAGCTGAGTATGTAGCTTTTGTTTCAAGTTTTCAAACTCAATGATTGACAATTAGCAACTTCACATCACCATCTTTTGAGGCTCTCACATATCTTTTGATTCTTGAGCTAAATAAGTTGATGAAAATGGGAATTCTCAAGTCTTCAACTTCAAAAGCATTGGTGGTCAATCATGCAAACAACTAGCAAGGAAAATGGAAATGCCAAAAGCAATCTTCACCAAAGCCGCAAGGAGAGAACAAACAATCCACTCCTCCACAACAAGGCTCATCATCATCTTCTTCAAAGAAGAACTCAAGCAAGAAGGAGAAACCAACTTGTGCATATTGTAAGAAGATTGGACATGAGGAGCATCATTGTCACACCAAGCAAATTGATGAGTTGACCAACATCATCAAGAAGAACAACATCAATTTTCCTAATTCCTACAAGAAGGACTCATCTCCTTCCACTTCTACTTCATCTCAATCTAAGGGAAAATGGAAAGCTTTCATGCAACAACAGGTTCATTGCAGCAGTGGATTATTGATTCAGGTGCTACTCAACATATATGTTCTTCAAAGGGGCAACTTTCCTCCTTGGAGTCCTCTTCAGTGCCTCACATCTTAATTGGTGATAATACACAAGTGGAAGTTGAGGGGAAAGGTGCAGTTGAGATGGGTGATGGGACATATGAGAATGTGCTCTATGTTCCAAACTTGAGCTCCAATGTTCTCTTCATCTACCAAATCACACATCAAGGAGATGGTAAGAAAGTTGAATTCACTCCTGACACAGTTGTGGTAAAGGAACTTGTAAATGATGCTTTGGTTGCAATGGGTCAAGCTAATCACACTGCAAGGCTTTACTCATTCTCCCATTTGGTACCTCGTGCTCCTTCTACAACATTGATTACTCATTCAAACTCACAAAGTAAAATATGGCATGAGTGATTTTGTCATCTCAACTACCGCTATCTACAACAACTTCACACCAAGGATATGGTCAAAGGGCTTCCTCAACTTAGTTTTTCTGAGGGTGTATGTTTAGGATGTTCCATGGGAAAGCATCTCGAAGAGAAGTTTGATAGAGGTAACTCTTAGAGAGCCTTGGATCTTCTTCAGCTTGTTCACGGTGATGTAGTGGGCCCATTTCTAGTGCCATCTTTTGGAAAAGCTCGTTATGTCCTTACTTTCATTGATTATTTTTCATGATACACTAGGGTCTTTTCCTTTGTCACAAAAGTGAAGTATCTGACAAGTTTCTCAACTTCAAAGCACATGCTGATAAGCAATTTGGGAAGCAAGTCAATATCATTCGTATAGACAATGGCATAGAATATGTGAACAATAGACTTGATGAATTTTGCACACTTGTGGGAATTGACTTACAACATTTTGTTTCCTACACACCCCACTAGAATGGTGTGGTAGAAAGGAAAAAAATAGAACCCTCAAGGAAATGGCAAGCTACATTAGCAAGCTGCATGATACATGCCAAGTCTCTTGGTCCAACTTTTTGGGAAAAAGCAATTAGTTGTGCCACCTACATCCAGAATTGGGTTCCTCATAAAGCTTTGAAGGGTATCACTCATTTTGAAGCTTTCTTTGCTAGGAAACCTATTGTGAAACACTTTAGAGTGTTTGGGAGTCTAGCTTGGGCTCGTATTCCTCTATAAAAATATAGGAAATTAGATCCATAGAGAAGGCCTTGTATCTTTGTGGGATATGCAAATGGTGTTGAGGCATAAAGACTAACAAATCCTAAGACTCGTGAGATTTTATTTGAGAGGAGTGTACATGTTGAGGAAAGTTCACCTAGCTTTAACTCTTCTACTCCTCCTCCTTCCTCCATAGTTGATAGTGATGATAGTGATTCAGATGATGATGGATCTCCTTCCTCACTGAATCACAAGGTTACACCTTTGTAGGGTCCACTTCTAGTTGAGGAGCCTTGTCCTTCTACCCCTACTAGACCTCATTTGGCTTGTTAGACTCTTGAGGAAACATGTATGCTTGTTGGGGATCCTTTGGATACTTGAAGGACTAGGTCACAATATGAGCATGAGCCTCTTCTACATGCTCTCATTGTGTCAGCTTCAAATCCAAAATCCTTTAAGGAAACCTCTAGGGTTCCTCAATGGGATGTAGTTATGGAGGAAGAGTATAGTTCCTTGATGAAGAACAACACTTGGGAGTTAATTCCTCTCCCTAAGGGGAGAAAGATGGTTCAATGCAATTGGATCTATCGGACTAAATATGCAATAGATGGGAGTGTTGATAAATATAAGAGACGACTTGTTGCAAAGGGTTTCTCACAAGTTAAAGGAGTTGACTACACTAATACCTTTTCACCTATTGCAAATATGACTTACATTCACCTGGCACTTGCCATTTCCACTTCACATGGTTGGGTAGTACATCATATGGATGTTAAGAGTGTTTTTCTACATGGGAATATTGATGAGGAGATCTATATGGAGTGCTATTTTCCAACAACAAAGTAGGTTGCTGACATATTCACCAAAACCTTAACTAAGAGTAAGTACCATCAATTGTAAGCTCTCTTGGGGGTGAGGGATGTGTCAGGGGGAGTCACTTGACTTCTCCATTCTCTTTCATAGGGGGAAATTTTTCCTCATCTTGGGGTTTTTTCCTTCTCCATTTGTACATTCATTTTGTTTATTCTCTCTTTTGATGGGGATTTTTTCCCATGAGGTTTTCTCCCTGAGAGATTGCATTTAATTTGTATATGGGTACCTAATATGGCCTAGTTTCTGGGACCCATCTTGCATCTTATCTTGCATGGTTAGCTTGATTCTTCAATCTGCCAGTTTCACTTAAGGGAAGGTGTTGGTGTAAATAATCATTTTACTTATTACACTTTACTTAAGCTTACTTAGGGAATTGTAGTCTGCACTTTTGGCACCTAGTTATTTTTATCTTGCATCTAGGTTTGTGCATATATTGAGAGATGTGATTAGGACACTTAGGGAAGTGAGTGTAGGAGAAATCCCACTCTTTGTGGTGTGATCTAGTTATCACCTTTTTATCTCCACTTATCGTGGCATGATAATTCCACTTTAGGTGGGTGATCCACCTTTCATGGAATTATCTATTATTTCTTTCTACCCACCCTACACATGATTGGGACA
>VDFB02267458.1:0-22738 GCA_007258455.2 Sequoia sempervirens | reverse complement strand
TGATGAGGATGTTCTTGAAGATACACTTCTTGAGGAATACATTGGTGATAAAGCAAGTGAACATGAACAAATAGCACCTACGTTTTCAGATCAATGCCATGGTGACACAATTAATAATAAAGAAGAGTTCATGGAAGATAGCTTTTGTGAGAGTCAAGATGAAGAAATTTTAGAAGATGTCAATGAAGAAGCAAATCCATTTGACAAAGAACACATGACATATTCATCTGTAGCTGATAACCATGAGGACATGATTGATGAACAACAAGATTCCACATTTGAAAGTGGTTTTGAACTTTTTTCAAAACCATTGTATGATCAAGTACTAGAAGGATCTCAAATGAAAACCTGCCAAAATGTGCCACAAAATGATTTATTTGTGTTTTCGAGTCCACTCCATGATTAGGATGAAACATGCCCAAATGAAGATGAGAGTACATCAGCATGTGAAGAGAGTAACTATGATGATCTTGAAAATTGCTATGCTGATGAATTTGAAGTTAAAACAGAAGGGGATTGTGTATCATGCCATAATGAAGAAGAATTTGAGGACAATCATGTGAATCTTGATCTACAACAAGGATATATTTTCAGCTCTTATGGAGATCAAGAAGAGGGAGAAATAATGGAAGATATGGAATAAGAAACATGTTCAATCAGCAGTGAGCAAATTTCAGATTTGCTAACTCTTGAATACTAGAGATGTGCACACAAGGATGATTCTAAAGTCTTGTGTCCAGCCTACATTTTCTTTGACAGTGAAAGTACTTTGTGCGATGATTCATATGACTCCATGTACATTTCTCAAAATGATGTAGAAACCTTTGAAGCTGATAAAAAATCTATATCTATTCAAGAAGAGATATGTGATTTAGAAATTTTTGGCTCATGTGGATAAGAAATTTATTTGCATACCAAGGATGATCAAAGTCCAACATTGATTGGTTCAGATATGCATGATAATGAGGATATGAATCATAATTCATTATCATCTCCAAATGGTGATATGGAAGAGGTGCAAACTATTTTAGATTTGTTTGTCTCAAACAGTGTTGCTATGACAAAACATTCAGATTTGTGTGAGAAGCATTCAAATGTTGAGATGAGTGACATAGATGATCATGATTGTTTCTCTTCTCATGCACATGAAATTTGTATTCCTTGGTTGCATAATGATTGTAAATTCCTTGTGCAGATCAATCTCAGTTATATGATGAACAAAGAATGTTTTCAGTTTTCAAATCAGCAGGGATATCATTTCATGATGCATGACCCAGATCTAATGGGGAAGGAGCGTACCATTCTTTATGACAACAAGAGTAGAAAGGAATATGACATGAATATTTTCAAGGATTTTACTCAGCCCAAAATCATAATAAAATTCTATGACGCATGTAAAGTATGGGCCTTTCTTTTCTAGAAGTTAGCCTTTAGAAATATTAGCTATGGTGTGGTTTTTCAAACCATATCGGGCCAAGAAAAAAAAAAGAGTTTCAAGTTCGCTGCTCAAAATGAATAAAAACTTGGTCTACTCTTCTAGTAAGTTTTGATTCTTTTGAATTGATCTCACAATCATTCATCCTCAGACGAAGCCATTTGAGTTGGAGCCTAAAATTTAATGCAAATTTTAGGTTCCCATATTCAAAAAATTGATTTTGGCACTCAAAATCTGCTCAAATATGACAAGGTGAAGCTCAAAATATAGATAATGGTATAGATGTGTTTGTGAAATAACTACAAACAGATTTCAGGTTGTGCAGAAAATAGATTTGTTGAAAATATTTCAAAACTATCAAACATATAGAATTGATAATTTTTGTCAATATCCTCTATGCTTCTACCAAAATATGAGGATTCTAGTATTCTCACAATTATTTAGATAAACGCTTTCTCTAAATACTTGAGAAAAAGACCAAATTCCTATTGCCACATAAAATAGGAGTGAGGTATCAACATGACAAAAGGTATATAGCTTCAACATCAAAATTATGAGAGGGAATAGTTATCACTCCTTATGCAACTGAGCATATTTTGGGGAATAATAGGAAAATACACAAAATGGAAAAGATGCAATCTGTGTTGTTGATTTTAACCATTGGAGGAAAAGGCGGTGAATTTTAACTCATTTTTAAACATATGAATCTATACAAGAATAGTTAGGGAATGGTCACCATCCAATGGAATTGTGGGATGGAGGTGGGTAGTTATCTGCCTGTAAGGATATGCTTTTTCATCATGAATCCCATGGGATATTGATAGGCTTGAGGTCTAATAAGGAATGTGGAGAGTGATTTGAAAAATAGAATGTGGGATATGTACATACATTACGAAAATATAGTTAGCACCTCCACTATTATGATGTGCATTTCCGGTAAAATATTTGTAGAATTTTCTAGAGCATTGGGGTCATCTCTCAAAGACATCGAAGATTCTCGAAATATTGTATTATCTTCCACAAAACGATAGATGAACAATTCAAGCACAACAAAAAGGAAGCCTGATGGTATTAAGTGATAATGGTGTTTTGATCTTCTAAGTTTCTTCATCAAAGGATTTGTAGTGGCTGAGTAATCTGTACAATGCATTGGGAGACATTTTGTTCATGTGCCCAAATTATAAAACTTTCATTGGTGAAACAACTAATAAATGAAGGAAAACTACTATAAGCATTTTTTGAATTTGATTCACATAAAATGAGAGGCTTTCCAAAATAATGAGGGTGCAATCCATGTTCAACATTCGAGCCATTATCAACAGACTGGAATTCTTTTTCTTGAACTGAACTTCCATGCTTTTGGGGTTTATGCTATGGGTGGTAATAGATGAGAATACAATAAATAAGCTGTGTTGTGCTTTAGAATTCAAGTATAATTACATAGGAACCACAATAGTTAAAGGCCATGGTCTATGCTAAACAAGAAAAGAGCACTGTAGGAAAGGTTATTTGAATCTAAGATGGATCTTCTAACAATTACACGAATAAAGGACTCTCCAAATCATGATGAAAATTTGCACCCGAAGGTAAATAGAAGGATTAGATTCACATAAGAACACATTTTCAGATGAAATAAAGGAAACTCATCAGTAGAAGATTCAAAATTAGGGCAAACACGGGCTCTGCAAATTTGACCATGATTGAACATGATTCAAGAGATAATGATCTTGGTTACAAGAGCAGTAATTCAATACAAAGAACCCTCAAAATTTTCGCACAAGAGACCTCCACCTGAATTATTTTGATGGATGTTACTCTAAAGACTCACGCCACACATGACAAAAAATAAAAAACCCTAAATCTATCGATAGGCATAAACCTTGGAATGAAGCATCAGGGTGACATCTATAGTCATAGCAAGTTTTTCAAGTTTCCCCAATCTCACATGTCACATCGATGGACACTTCATCGGCAAGAGAATTTAAATTGGTGGGAAAGAATAAAAGTCTCTGCGATGGAGGTTGTCACGCCGATAGCTTGGAAGTGGAATATGGAAAATAGATTTAAAATATTGAAATTGCAGAGCAATAAAATGATTTATTCAATGAAGGTGAAGATGAATAATTTCTTCGTGAGGTAAACTATTTTCACTAAAAAATGAAATATTTTTTAAGGGAGTTATAAGGTGAAATAATCATTTTATTCACAAATACAAAAGGTGAAATCTACAAAATTTTTACAAATGGTAATATTTTCACCAAAAGAGTTACTTGTCGCAAATAAGTAATTATTCAAGAGAGTATCCTACAGAAAATAAATGCAAAAGAGGAAGACATATTCACGAACACAAAGATGAGGATTAAATATTAAATATTTAATTTCCCAAAGGGCAATTAATTAAATATTTTATTTGTTGATGATAACTAAAGAGTTGCACTAGATGGATGTTGTGAAGAGTCACAACCCTAAAGAAACAATGTATATATGTACAATAAAATCATGTCATTAAGGGATTAGATTTTTTAGGAGAAATAAGTAGGTTAGGTAGTTGGATAGGGTGAATAGTTGCCAAAATAAAACATCATGTTGCATATTGTAAAATCCTTTCAAATTATTTAATGGAGAAGAATACATAAATTTGGTGAAATCCTTTCTTGGTGTTCAGTTGTTGTGATGCAATTATTTACATTTTTATTTGGTTGTCTCCAACTTGAGGTCTTTTAATCATTTAAATCAATATATCAAGTATATTTGTGATTTATAGGAATGTATTCCCATTTTGTGTGAATTAATCAATTGGTGTCTGCAAGTCAGATTTAAATTCCTTTGGATGAATCACAGTGATTTAAAGATTTCTTTTGGATAATTGAAGAAGAACCTGGTAAGAAAATATTCCAGCACAATTTATGCAAGTCATAAATTTAGTGAAGTTTTATGCCAGTCATAGAACCTCATTCTCAAAGTGCCTAGCAACTAGAGTTAAGCCAAAAAAGGGAAACATATATCATTTAATTCTTTTGAATCATTAGCCCACCAAAAGTAGGCTCTTGGTCACACCAATTCCATTTTAGAATTTTATAAAATATTATTCAAACATCTACATCTCACATTTCAATACGTAGTAGTTAGTAAGTAAGCTTTTCATCTATTACACTTTATGCCATCATAATAAATCAATCAACAGTAAAAATCAATCAAGCTCACACTTATTTAAGTCTGTTTCATTCTTATAGGTATAATTCACTTCAGGGTCTAGCAAACACCTAAAGAGAAGAAGGTCTAAACCATTTTTCCTTGTTTGTTACCCCTAAACGCTAGGAGATCTTGGAAACCTCTCATGGTTCAAACTTAGGTTTTTGAGAGCTAACAAGTCAGAAGCTCAATTTCCAAGGGACTTGGAATCTTTTCCAGGCTGGGTGTATGGTGCAGGGGCACCATGTTTGTGCAATTTTTGCAAATGAGGTTTTTTGATAAATTTTGGTGTGTTAAGTCTTTTTGTCAAGAAAATAAGGTCATTGTAGACCATTTTTCATGTTGAAGTCATCTAGGGGGTTAGTTTGAGTCCATATTATCATATTTTGAAAAATTGTCAAAAATGTTGTCATGAAAAAGATGTAAAAGTGCAAAGTAGGAATGCCAATAGTAAAGTGGATTCAAATGGTCGTTTGAGTCAGTTAGGTAGTTTTTTTTTTGAGGGAGAAGTCTGTAAATGTTTGGGGAACTCGATGTAATGAGATTTGATGAAGTTTTGATTGAAGGAAATAATGAAAAGCTCTTAATTTTTTTGTATTTCTAGAAAATCTGCTGCTCTTTTGATCTGTATAGTTCCGTACAAAAGTTTAATGTTCTAAAATATATTATAATTAGTGGAGATATGTGTTAGCTTTCTTTGGTGGTGTTTTTATATATTTTCATTGGGATTGAAGGGTTTTGTGAGAATTTTTCTATAGGCGGGTTTGTAAACACATTTTTCAAGGTTTATAGTCATTCAAAATGAAATAAACCCCCATTCCACCATTAGATTTATCTGTAACTTGGTGGAATGGGTGGTCTAGGGTAGGTTTAGGAGTTCATGAGGTTTCAAGAATAGAGGAGCGATTTGAAATCTTTTGTGTGATGCCCTAGTTGGTAATTTTATGTGTTTCGTAGTGAAATTTGGTGGTTAAAGAGTGGAAATGATTGAAAACTCTTGGGTCATCAAATTTTGAAGGTTGATTAAGCATAAGAAGACTTATTGGAGCATTTTTGATGCATTGAAAAGGTATGAAGAAGTTGGGAATGTAGTTTTTTAATAAACCCCCTTTTGTCTGGCTTAAAATGAGGGTTTTAAGGTTTGTGGACTTAGAGGGCATTAATCTAGTTGAAAGTTGTAGATTTTGAAGTTTCATAGGCTTGGTAAAGACTACCCATAGGAATTTTGGTTGGAAAAATTAAAAAGAGGAGTTTCTTTGTAAAAAGTGGGCTAGTGGAGCCCTATTTAATTAATACAAGTCCATTTAAGAGGTCTTGTTTCCAAAGAATGAAGGTATATACTTTTTAGATCTGTTGAATAAACCTTAATAGGTATCTAAAATTCTATTTGGTTTGTGGGTTTGGTGAGTATTTGGGCAGATATGGTCAAGAATGCACTGTTGCAAACCTACAAGGAAAGTTGAGTGATTGTGTGACAAAACACCCTAGTTAGGGTTTTGTTGATAGAAGAGTTGTTTGGAATAGATTGAATTGTGATTATTAGTTGATTTCCTTCCTTCTTTGCATCAATTGGTATTAGAGCTTAGGAAGTAGGTCCTTTGAAGGAGAAAAAGTGAAGTTTGAGACAAAAAACTGAGAAGGTTGAAAGACAAGATGCCTCCAAAAGGGAAAACTATGGCTAGAGAGATTAATGGATTCAGGACAAGCATGCTAAGGATATGTGAGTTAGAAGAAATTTTGGATAATCTAGAACAAAATCAGAGAGAAGAGGTATGATACTAGATGAGAGTGATTGTGATGAAGAAGAGGAAACTAACAATGAAGAGGAAGAAGAATTGGATCTTGATTATCAAAGGATGGCTAAGTTGCTAATGGTAGTCAAGGATGATAGACACAAGGTAAAGATTGATGTGCCTAAATATGGAGGAAATCTGAATGATGAAGAATTATTGGATTGGATTGCAGCCTTGGACAATTACTTTGAATTTGAAGATTTTCTTGAAGAGAAAAGGGTGAAGATTGCAAAAAAAAAGTTGAAGGTCCATGCACTATTGTGGTGGGATTATGAATAATCTAAGAGAATAAAGAAATGTAAGTAAAAGATTGTACCTTGGGACAGAATAGTAGCCAAAATGAAAGGTAAGTTTCTTCCTTTTGATAATGATATTCAAATGTTTAGGAAACTTTAGGGTTTAAAGAAAAAAGAAATGGATGTTAAGGAATATAGTGAAGAATTTTACAAGTTGAGTATTAGGTCTAGTCATAATGAAGATGATAATGAAAATATTGCTAGGTATTTGGGTGGATTGAGATTTAACATTCAAGATGAACTAACCTTGGAAAATCCAAGAACTATTGAGGAATGTTACCAAATGGTAGTAAGGGCTGAAGAAAAGGTGAAAAAAAGGAAAGACAAGACAAGTAGAGGTAGAGACATCACCTCTAGAGGAAAGGGTACATTTTCTACTTCAAGACAATTCAATGAAAGCCAAGAAGATGCACACAAAGGTTAAGAACAAATTGCTGATCAACGAGGTGGATTCAAAGGCTCTAGAGGAAGATTTGGTGGTGGTAGAAGTTCAAACACATTTTCAGGAAGATGTTATCATTGTAATGAGTTTGGTCATCCAAAATTCAAGTGCCCTAAAAAGAAAGGTTATACTTCAAGTGGTGGTGAAAGGAGAAGTGACAAAAGAGTCCAGTTGGTGTAAGAAGATGAATGTGTAGAAAGTGTAAATTCTCCTAATCATCTTGTTGCTCTAGAAGTGGGAGAGTCATTGATGGTGAGGAGACAAATTATAAAGGCATCCAAGGAGAAGGAATCAACACAACGAAGGACATTGTTCAAGACAACTTGCAAATGTAAAGGTAAGGTATGCAAAGTTGTAGTAGATTCAGGAAGCACTAACAATATGGTGTCTAATGAAATGGTAGATAAATTGAACTTAGAAAGAATTCCTCATGAAACACCATATAGAGTAGCTTGGTTGAATAATGATCAGTACATTTTGGTTAATGAACAAGCCTTGGTTGAGTTTAGTATTGGTGGCTACAAGGATAAAGTTCTTTGTGATGTTTTTCTAATGAGTTGTTGTCATTTATTACTTGGGAGACCATGGCAGTTTGATAGACATGCCATTTATGATGGGAGAGCCAATACATATCAAATTGAGAAGGATGGGAAAGCTTTTACATTGACTCCATTGGTTGAGGATGTGAAGGAACAAGGTAAGGCAACAAAATTCATCATGTTTGGAAAGAAGGAGTATATAAAGATTGAGGAAGACACAAACAAAGTGTGTGCAACCACTATAAAGGAAGATGATGCTAAGAAACAAGTGTAAAGCATGATTCAAATTTGGAAAGAAGAGATGATGTGTTGGTGTCAAGGTATGAGATAGAGAAGGTCAAGGATGAATTGTTGGAGAGAAAGCAGGATGGGTTAGAGAATATTGATGTGATAAAGATAGGAACAATACTGTGTTATGTGGTTCCAAAAGAGGTTAGTGGACAATTAAATACTATCAATATAGTGGTAAGTCTGATAATGTAAAGGTTTTGAGGGCAGAGAATCTAGTGCAAGATATCAGAGGAAAAGATGGAGTGAGTCAAAGTGCAAAGCAAGGACAAATAGGCAAGTTCAAGTTTACAATAAGAGAGAAGGAGAGAACAGTCAAAGATAAAGTTGGAAAAGGATTGCTTGCAGGTGAAAAGGAAAGTTCTACATCAGTCTTAGGTAGTAGAAAGGTAAGAGAACAATCAACTGATCAGTTTGTGAAGATGAGACACTATCAAGGTGGCAACAAGTTCAAGAATGTCAAGAATAATGAAAATATGTAGTAGTGGATCAATAGAAGGTGTATTACACTTGATGAAAGGATATTTTCAAATCCAAAGGGAAGAAGGGCTCAAGGGTGGACAAGTTGTATTGGTGCCCTATATTTAACACAAATTTTAGGTTCCCATATTCAAAATTTTGATTTTGGCACTCAAAATCTGCTCAAATATGACAAGGTGAAGCTCAAAATATATATAGTGGTATAGATGTGTCTATGAAATAACTACAAACAGATTTTAGGTTGTGCAGAAAATAGATTTGTTGAAAATATTTCAAAACTCTCAAACATAGAGAATTGATAATTTTTCTCAATATCATCTATGCTTCTGCCAAAATACGAGGATTCTAGTATTCTCACAATTATTTGGCTAAACACTTTCTCTAAATACTTGAGAAAAAGATCAAATTCCCACTACCACATAAAATAGGCGTGAGGTATCAACATGACAAAAGGTATACAGCTTCAGCATCGAAAGTCTGCGAGGGAATAGTTGTCACTCCTTATGCAACTGAGCATATTTTGGGGAATAATAGGAAAATACACAAAATGGAAAAGATGTGATGGAAAATACTGATTTTAAAACATCTGAATCTGCACAAGAATAGCTAGGGAATGGTCGCCATCCAATGGAATTATGGAATGGAGGTGGGCGGTTATCTGTCTGTAAGGAAATGCTTTTTCATCATGAATCCCATGGGATATCGATAGGCTTGAGGTCTGATAAGGAATGTGGAGAGTGATCTCAAAAATAGAATGTGGGATATGTACATACATTATGGAAATACAGTCAGCACCTCCACTATTATGATGTGCATTTCTGGAAAAATATTCGTAGAATTTTCTAGAGCGTTGGGGTCATCTCCCAAAGAAATTGAAGATTCTCGAAATACTATATTATCTTCCACAAAACGACAGATGAACAATTCAAGCACAACGAAAAGGAAGCCTGATGGTATTAAGTGATAATGGTGTTTTAATCTTCTAAGTTCCTTCATCAAAGGATTTTTAGTGGCTGAGTAATCTGTACAATGCATTGGGAGATTTTTTGTTCCTGTGCCCAAATTACAGAACTTTCACTGGTGAAATAACTAATAAATGAAGGAAAACTACTATAAGCCTGTTTTGAATTTGATTCACATAAAATGAGAGGCTTTCCAAAATAATGAGGGTGCAATCCACGTTCAACACTCGGGCCATTATCAATGGACTGCAATTATTTTTCTTGAACCGAACTTCCATGCTTTTGGGGTTTATGCTACAGGTGGTAATAGATGAGAATACAATAAATAAGCTAGGTGTTGTGCTTTAGAATTTGAGTATGATTACATAGGAACCACAACAATTAAATGCCACAGTCTATGCTAAAGAAGAAAAGAGCATTGTAGGAAAGGTTATTTGAATCTAAGATGGATCTTCTAACAATTACATGAATAAAGGACTCTCCAAATCATGATGAAAATTTGCACCCGAAGGTAAATAGAAGGATTGGATTCACATAAGCACACATTTTCAGATGAAATAAAGGTAGCTCATTGGTAGAAGATTCAAAATTAGGGCAAACACGGGCTCTGCAAATTTCACCATGATTGAACATGATTCAAGAGATAGTGATCTTGGTTACAAGAGCAGTAATTCAATACAAAGAACCCCTGGAATTCCCACACAAGAGACCTCCACCTGAATTATTTTGATGGATGTTGCTATGAAGACTCATGCCACACAGGACAAAAAATAAAAAACCCTAAATCTATCGACAGGTGTAAACCCTAGAATGAAGCATCGGGGTGACTTCTGAAGCATCAGGGTGACATCTATAGTCATAGCAAGTTTTTCAAGTTTCCCCAATCTCACATGTCACATCGATGGACACTTCATCGGCAAGAGAATTTAAATTGGTGGGAAAGAATAAAAGTCTCTGCGATGGAGGTTGTCACGCCGACAGCTTGGAAGTGGAATATGGAAAATAGATTTAAAATATTGAAATTGCAGAGCAATAAAATGATTTATTCAATGAAGGTGAAGATGAATAATTTATTTGTTATTTTTTAAGGGAGTTATAAGGTGAAATAATCATTTTACCCACAAATGCACAAATTTTACAAATGGGGTGGAATATTTTTCACTCAAAGGAGTTATGAGCCAACAATAAGCAATTATTCAAAGAGTATTTTCTTGGTGAAAATAAGTGAAAAAGAGGAAATATTATTATTCACTCAGAACACAAAGATGATGATTAAAAGATTAAAAATATTTAGTTTTCCAAAAAGGAAATTAATTAAATAGTTTATTTGCCCATGATAACCTAAGATTTTCACTCAGATGGATGTTGTGAAGAGTCACAACCTTTAAAAAGAAACAAATGTATATATGTACAATAAAAATCATGTCATTCAAGGATGGGATTTAGAGAATCAATAGATTGGGTAGTTGGATAGGTGAATCCATTGCCAAAATAGGAACATCATGTCAAAGATAAATTGTAAAAATCTTAAAATTATATAATGAGAAGAATGCATAGATTTTGTGAAATCCTTTCTTGTTGTTCAATTGTTGTGATGCAATTATTTACATTTTTATCTAGTTGTCTCCAACTTGAGGTCTTTTAGTCATTTAAATTAGTATATCAAGTATATTTTGGATTTATCAAAATGCATCCTCATTTTGTGTGAATTAATCAATTGGTGTCTGCAAGTTAGATTTAAATTATTTTGGATGAATCATAGTGATTTAAAGATTTCTTTTGGATAATTAAAGAAGAACCTGGTAAGAAAATATTCCAGCACAATTTATACAAGTCATAAATTTAGTGAATTTTTGTGCCAGTCATTAAACCTCATTCTCAAAGTGCTTAGCAACTAGAGTTAAGCCAAAAATGGAAAACACATATCATTTACCTCTTGAATCCATTATCCCAACAAAAGTAGGCACTTGTCACACCAATTCCATTTTAGAATTTTATAAAATATTAATCAAACATTCACATCTCACATTTCAGTAGGAGTAGTTAGCAAGATTTCATCTATTACACTTTGTGCCATCGTAATAGATCCATCAAGTCAATCAAGTCACACAACTTTAGGTCTGCCTCATTCACATAGGTATACCCACCTAGGTTTGGTAGCACCTGAAGAGAAGAAGGTTCAAACCATTTGGCCTTGTCTGTTACCCTAAAACGTACCAAGAGTTTGGCAACCTCTTGAGGTATTTTTCCTGCATTTTTGATAGCTAACAAATTGGTGACTTCGCTGGGGAATAACATCAAAAAATTTGGTTCCAGCCTATCCATCCATAGAGTCATTAAAGTTCTAAAATTGGTCTTTAACCAAAGGTTCACAATTGTTTCATTTGCACTCCCCATCCGAGTCACACACCTAACAAATTGGCAAATCCGCTAGGGACAAACATCAAAAAATTTGGTTCCAGCCTTTCCATTTAAAGAGTCAATATAAATTTCACATTTGGAGTGAGGAGATTCCGTTGGGGAAAATAAAAAATAATTTCAAAAGAATCATTTTCCTACTTTTGGAAAAGTAGGTGGCGACTTTGGAAAAAACTTGATGAAAAATACTTGGAGCAATACATTTTCTAATCAAAATGGGTTGTCTTCAAAGTTTAAAAGGCCTCGTTGTCCTAGCCCACCCACCTCAATATCCTACACACCACAGTCCAACCTATATCCATTATCATCAATTTGCACCTAATGTGAAACCTGCGATCCGTCTTCAAAAGATAAGTCACAGTCTTTTAAAAGAATTTTACGGCATAAGGAGACACAAAAAGGAATTTGGATGCTCTCTCTTCAAAAAAATGGCAAAAATCTGTATACAAATACCTATTAATTACATGCCCAACACATCCATGTTTATTGAGCATTTCATGAAAGTATATTGGCCTAATTCAATTCATTGGCCTGAGTCAGTAAAACCAGTCACTTTTGACCAAGTAGATGTGCTAATTGAAAACATTGATAAGAAAAGATATGAGGATAGTGCCAATCATGTCATTGGTGAATATGTAGAAATTGATCAATCAATGCAGACAAATATGGACTCTTTTGAAAATACATGTCAAAATCAGCAGCTTGAGGAGGAAGAAGATGAGTATGTACATACTCAAAGCCAAGACTCCATCATAGAATCAGAATGTGAAATTTCCCCTTTTGAGACATTTCTTGGCGTAAGAAGATATGAAGGAGAAGATAAAAACTCTCTATACAACAAGATGACAAATATCTTTATGCAAATACCTTCTCATTATGGGCCTACAAGGGCCCTATTTGTTGCATAGTTTGTAAGAGCATGGGATCCCGAATCAGTTTATTGGCCAAAGTTATCAAAGCAACATGCCTTTGACCAAGTAAATAAATTTATTGATGCCATGCAGAGGACAAGGTATATGGACAATGTCAAAAATGAATATAATAGTGATATCAAGGGTGATCAAACATTGCAACAAACAAAGGAAACGTGTGCAATTAAGATTTCCAATGACAATTATTCAGATTTGGAAGATAATGATGACATGAAAGATCAATCTTACATCTTGGATGAGGACTGCAATGATGAGGATGTTCTTGAAGATACACTTCATGAGGAATACATTAGTGATAAAGCAAGTGAAGATGAACAAATAGCACCTACATTTTCAAATCAATTCCATGGTGACACAATTAATAATGAAGAAGAGGTCATGGAAGATAACTTTTATGAGAGCCAAGATGAAGAAAATGTAGAAGAGGTCAATGAAGAAGTGAATCCACTTGACAAAGAACACATGGCATATTCATTTGTAGCTGATAACCATGAGGACATGATTGATGAACAAGAAGATTGCACACTTAAAAATGGTTTTAATTGTTTTCAAAACCATTGTATGAACAAATAACAAAAGGATCTCAAATGACATCTTTCCAAGTTGAAACAAAAGGAGATTGTGTATCATGCCACAATGAAGAAGAGTTTGAGGAAAATCATGTGAATCTTGATTTACAACAAGGTGATTCTTGTAGTTCTTGTGATAATCAAGAAGAAGAAGCAATGGAAAATGTGGATCCATTTGATAGTGAACAAGTAACACTTCCAGCCTTAGTTGAGTACCATGAAGATACATTTGATGATGAAGAGGTTTGTACACTTGAAAATGGTTTTCAAAATTTTTCAAATCCATTATTTGATGAAAAAATAGGTGATGATCAAATGATATCTTTCCAAGGTATGTCAAAGAATGAATTTCAAGTGTTTTCAAATCCACTTTATGGTGAGGAAGAGATATTTTCAGACAAACAAAATGATATGTCAAATTATGGAACAAATGACTATGCTGGTAATGTTTCTGATTTTTCATTCTCTGCTGATCTTGAACCTCTTTTTGATGATAAAAAAGTGAAGGATACAACTGTAGTGATATAAATATAGAAACATGTTCACTCAATAGTGAGAAAATTTCAGATTTGCTGGCAATAGAATATAAAAAATACATACATGAGAAAACTTCAGAAAGTTCATCCCCAACATCAATTGGTTCAAGTGTACACAGTGATAACTATGTAGATCACAAATTTATGTCATTGCCAATTAGTGATATAAAAGAGATAGAAAAATTTTCAGATTTGATTATCTCAAAAAATGTTGGTGTGACTGAATTTTCAGACTTTCAAGAGAAGCATTCAAATTTTTAGTTTTTAGTACAGCTGGGAGATCATTTTGCAGTACATGATAGTGAGTAAAATAATGAGAAATGTTGCATTGAATATGCATACATTTGTGTGTATAATGCTTAATTGAAATGTAAAAGAAAACATAAAACACTAAATGAAACCTTAAACTAAAGAAATTAAATTAAATTTAAACAAACAAAATCTTCTTCAGTGCCGTCCCATTTTTCTCTATCCACAGAGATTCTTTTGAAGCTTTTTGGCTCTCAGATTGTGTAAGCTTCTCCAAATGGCTGCTGCAGAACGAGTATGCAAAGGAAAACTATTCTATATGCTGGTGAAACTGGAATTATTGATACGGATATGGACAGGGGCTGTGATTATGCACAGGGGTTGTGAATGAGATGTATCATGATTCTATTGCTATGATTGCTATGCTATTGCTATGATAATGTTCTATGAATGCTAATGCTACTTGCAATTTGCCTATAGTTTACTTGCTTAAAATTCTATATGATTTGGAGCTCCCGGCAGCTGTATTTATAGATTTTTGCAGGCTCCATCCCGGCTGGCAAGAATCTACGGCTATGAATTTGTCTGGTAAATTTGAATGGTGAGAGATTGAGAGGTTGAGAAGAAAATGGGGGAGGTTGAGAGGTTGGAGAGAAGGATGGAATCTTGTCTTCAACCCACGGGAACAAACCTGCACAGGAACAGAAGAAATTTAATTTTCTGTTTTGGCCGTTTGCTTCCCGGGAGTTGAAGATAAATCCCAAATTAAATAAATATTTAAATTTATTTAATTTCATTTATTGCTTTTTGATATTTTATTTTTAATTTTTGAAAACTATAGAAGAATTAATTAAATATTTTGTAATATTTAATCATGATGTGGCTTTAGAAGATTTTTGAAATATTTAGAAGAATTTAATTAAATATTTTTGGAAATATTTAATTATGAATAGATATAAGAATCGAATTAGAAGAAATAATTAAATATTTTTAGAATATTTAATTATAAATGATATTTAGAAGAAGAATAATATTTTATTTGAATAAGATATTCAAATGAAGATTATTGATAATTAATATAAATAAATCATAATATTTATTTAATTAATTTAGAAATGAATACGAAAGGATGATTAAATAAACTTATTTATTTAATCGAAATGAAAGAATGAAGAAATATAAATAAATTATTTAAATTTATTTATACGCAAATAGAATTTGAAGATTTTAATTAAATATTAAAACATTTAATTAATTACCAGACAATGTGATATGACCATTTTTAAGTGTATACATTTTGCCCCTCTTTGAAGTGATGTGTTTTACGCATTACTTCAAAGAATTTTGAAATTTTGCCCCAAATATTGATTTGAAATGTTGATAAATGTATGCCCCCGCGAACGATGAATCGATATTTGAATTTTTTTATTTTTATTTTTTTTTGAATTTTGAATTTTGAATTTTGAATTTTTATGATTTTAAAGATATCGATTCAGCGTTCGAAACTTATGATATGAAGAAATTGACCTGATAAGATATGAAATGAAAATTTGATGAAGAAATTGCCCCTGGTATGTGAAAATATGATAAAAATTCTCCAATTTTACCATTATATAGGTTAAAAATGTTATTTTCCATGTCATTTTCAATTTTAACCTAGTAAAATTTGCAAATATTGAGCTCTGAGTTGATAATCATGGCACTTCCGGTTCACCTGCACCGTTTCGAGCGTATCCGATGTCATCAACGGCCGGCGCACTACGGACCTCCGGTATGTGTCTCGCAAATTCCTGTCTTTCGAAAATTTTGTTTTTGCGCACGTTTTTAATGTTTAATGTAGAAATTTTTGAGTTTTAGCGCTCTTAAGGTTTTTCATAGCGCAATCAATAATTTTCATAGTGCGTTTAATACTGTAGCGCCCTTAAGGTGTATCGTAGCGCATTTGAAATTTTTCATAGCGCATACAATGTCGTAGCGCCCGTGAACTATTTCGTAGCGCATATGATATGTATTGTAGCGCTATTGATTTCTTAGCGCACTTGAAACTTATTACAGCACTTTTGATATGTCTTGTAGCGCAAAATATTTCATAGCACATATGATAAGTTTTGTAGCGCTCTTGATTGATTTTGTAGCGCAAAAGTTTCTTTAGCGCTGATAAAAAAATTTGTAGCGCCCACAATCAGTTCTGTAGCGCTCACAATCAGTTCTGTAGCGCTTTTTGTTCCACATGATAAATTTGTTTCCCAAATTGTTGGAGAACAAATAGTAGCTGATAAATTTGCTTTTAAAGTTGTTAAAAAGAAATAGGATAGATAAGTTTTCTCCTAAAGTTGTTTAGAAAGAAACTTGATGTTGATTATTTGCGTTCCATGATAATGAAAAACAAATAATTTGATTGATTCATTTTGGATTGATACGTTAAGATGATTTGATATTGATGTTGTTTTGATGATGTATGTGAATAGGAGAGACTAGGTGTCTTGCAGGTACGAGAGACTTTCCCGAGCACATGGTCATTGATTCCTCATTTATTACAGTCTGATAGAGATGTGATTGATGCTTGTGGTTTGACTTCATTACTTGATATGCCCGAGGTTCGCCTCAATAGGGCTCTATTGACAGCACTTGCAGAGAGGTGGCATAGCGACACCAACACCTTTCATTTACCGACCGACGAGATTACAGTGACTCTCGAGGACGTATATCGCATCCTACGGATCCCAGTGATGGGAGAGATTGTTGTTTTTGACAGACGAGAGGCTGGAGGTACTCTTGCTTTGAGACGGATATTTAGAGATACTCAGATAGCCGGATACTTCATCCCATGGGGTGAGATTACAGATAGCTATCCACCTTTACCAGCTGTGCTTGCAGGATTCATTGGAGGTGTGTTGTGCCCTGACCATAGGTCGAAGGGGTTCGCGATCGGATGGGGTCGTGTCTTAGAGAGCATGGTGATGCAGGGCACACGATATGCATGGGGTACCTGTATGCTAGCCCACCTATATGACGAGCTACATCATATCGTATATGGTAGAGGCCAGAGTTTTGCTGTCGGATGTTCATTATTATAGATATGGGCATGGGAGCATTTTGCAGTGTTACGTCCATTGACTCGAGGAGAGCGACCAGCTGGTCGAGCATACAGATGGAGATATGCACATATTATTGCTCAGCCTAGACTGGGAAAACTAGTGTATTGGCAGCGGCTTTTAGATAGTGTAGACACAGTATGCTGGAGGCCATATTTGGATTGTGAGCCATGGCCAGAGGATGCGAGGGAGATGCCTTTTGTATGCACTTCCAGATTACGGTTAAGACGAACCACATGTGGATCTTAGGAGATTTCTTCTTGGGCGTGTATTGCGGCCGGTTGAGTCGGTTCGGGGGTATGCACATTGGTTGACTGTTATGCACGGCGGGAACTTGCGATTAATGAGACCTGAGATCTCTTATATGATCGTGATTGGCGAGTTTATGATTTTAGGTGCACAGATGTGGGACTACCAGGTGGATGTTCTGGATGCAGGGGCGACACCAGAGTATGTGCAGTATGTTCTACAGCATCCTCCTCCACGTATGTTTGATCCTGATGAGGCTGTCGCTCCTGTCATTGGACAGAGACGTCGACAGAGAGACTCAGAGTCAGGTGATGACGATTCAGAGGATAGTGATGACGAGGAGGGTAGTGGAGATGATGACTCAGATGGAGATGATGGTGATGATGGTAGGGGTGGCGGTGGTAAGAAGAGGTAGAGGCGGTGGACCCGCGGATGGCAAAATCTTGACCCATCCCGTCGATGCGTCAACGATGAGTCGAGGATATCTTCTGCGGGGAGCGATCACCGAGCTTCGGCTATCGAGCCACAGACCTTGATTTCCGCGATTCGCGAAGTCAAGTGACTTGATCAACTGTAGAAGATCTCTGACTAGGCAATTGGGGGTGAAGCGGAGCCATTACTTATGAGATAGCCCTCTGAGAGGAAGTGGCCGAGTAGCACTTTGTCGAGGTGATATGATGAGGGAGGTTACGAGGGCTACTCGAGAGGCAGAGTTTTATCGCACTAGATATCATGATGTAGTCCCAGCTGAGCAGAGAGAGCTACACTTAGTCACGATCTACTCATGGTCGCTCTCGTACTACCAGCAGGGGTGTGACACAGCCATTACCTCCTAGAGGGCCACCGGGGTCAGGCGGAGCAGGTCCATCAGGGGCAGGTGATACAGGTCCATCAGGGGCAGGTGGTACAGGTCCTAGGCCAGCTCCATCACAGGATAGTTCGGCCTAGTGCATTGTATATGATCTCTTTTATGATATTCTGTTGAGACATTTTGTATACACCGTGAGATGATCACATTTTTGATGATATTATATCATTTGTAGTTTGACATCCTTGTACATTTTGACATTCATTTTTGAAATATATGAAATGCAGTGATGATTTTACATGATATATATATATGATATGTACTATATGATGGCTTCATGATTTATGATTATTTATATACATGATGGTATGAGATAAATGAATGTATGATGTTTATGATAGATGATTGTCTAATGCAATAATGTATGAAATAATGTTTTGTGAATGTCAAAATATACTCAGTCATATTTGAAAAGATATAAATCTTTGATTCTTTGCCAACTTTTAGGAATCTATGAATGCAAGATGCAAATTCTAATCATGAATGCAATCTATACTAACCATGCAGGACATTCATACAATATTGCCATTTGGAGAGCTTATACATGCTTTTTGTATCATCATAGAGCTTTGAAATGTTGAAAGTTAATACAAGCATCAAAGGGTATGTTAGCACCAGTGATGACCTGAGTATTGCTTTCATGATTTTTAATATAGCAAGTTAATACAAGCATCTAGGTATAATTGAACCGAGATGACCTGAGTATTGCTTGCATAAACAGACAAGAGTTAACCCTTTTCCCATGCAAATTCTGAAATGTCATCCATGATCCATAGTAGAGCATGTCTCGCGACCAATTTGCATAGTACTAATGAGTTTCCTCACAAACAGAAGACAAAGAAAAATCATACTCTTTCCTTGCTTTTCTAGTTCAGTACATCATCGAATTACTCCAGAGATATGATAGAAAATCAAACAACCATTCAAATCCTGTTTAAGGCATTTCAAACATTTATTCAGATTAAGATCATCCAATTTGGTTATCATCATTGATATTCTCACTTCGATAGTTGTCTGGATCATGTTGTTTTTGATTTTCATTGGCATAAACATGTTTGTGATTGATTTGATTTGACAATGTTTGTTTTGTTTTGTCAAGCTGTTATTTGTCTGCTTGTGATATTTTGAAAGCTCGTTGCCCCTCTCTTGTATGTTTCTGCGTTTTGCCCCCAGTGTAAACACAACCTAAAGATAAAAGATATGTACAAATTTCATCAAGCCATGATGAAACCTAAAAATTCCCATTTTATACGGTATGGATAATGAAAGATATATACAGAATATAGACATGGATGAATGATGCCTAAAGTGAAAATAAGACATAAACTAATAAATGGAGGAGCCCATTGTAATCACAAGTAGCGCTTGTTTGCCAAGTTTTCACCACTTGTTTTTATTGCACTTTTTCAGGATTTTTTTTTTTGATTTTTTTTTATTTTTTCAGGACTTTTTATGATTTTTTTGATTTTTTTAGGACTTTTTAGACATAGAATTTCTTAAGATGAATACTATTGATTGGCTCTTCAAACAGGTCCCTCTCTGATGTGGATAACTGATATGCTCCAGAACCATATGCTGCTACAATAACAAATGGACCAAGCCAATTAGGTTCAAATTTGCCTTTCTTTTCTCTATCTTGCTGATTACGTGGATTTTCCCTCAAAACTAAGTCACCCACTTGAAATGCCCGTGGTTTAACTCTGTGGTTATAACTACGAGACATGACTTGTTGATAACCTTTCAAGTGATCAGCTGCATGTTGGCGTCTTTCATCTAACAGTTCGAGTTCTTGAAGGCGAGAAACTCGGTAGTCTTCATCACTTATCAATCCCTTAAGTGAAACCCTAAGCGAAGGTATTTCAACTTCCAATGGTAAGATCGCTTCTGCTCCATAAACTAAAGTATATGGTGTAGCTCCTGCTGGTGTGCGAATACTAGTTCTATATGCCCACAAAGCTGGGTTGAGTTGAACATGCCAATCACGTCCAGCATCATTTACTGTCTTCTTCAATATCTTCAAAATGGTTTTGTTAGAAGCTTCTGCTTGACCATTACCCTGTGGATAATAAGGTGTAGAGTACCTGTGTTGGATATGAAATCTTTCACAAAGTTCATCAACATCCTGATTCTTAAAAGGTCTTCCATTATCAGTAACAATAGAATTAGGAATTCCATATCTACAAATAATGTAATTCAAGATAAATGAAGATATCTGTTTACCAGTCACTGTTGTTAGAGGAACAGCCTCAATCCATTTTGTAAAATACTCAGTAGCTGTGATGATAAACTTATGACCATTTGACGATGAAGGATGTATTTTACCAACAAGATCTAATCCCCACTGAGAAAAAGGCCATGTTGAAATAAAAGGCTGCAATTCTTGTGCAGGTGCATGAATAAGATTCCCATGGATCTGACATTTAGAACACTTCTTAACAAAAGTAAAAGAATCTTGCTCCATGGTAGGCCAATAGTATCCCATTCTGACAAGTTTCTTCGCTAAGGTCAAACCACTCGAATGAGTTCCACAAATACCACCATGAATCTCTTGTAAGGCTTTTTCAGATTCGTCACGTTCAAGACATCTAAGGAGTGTACCATCAAGACCACGTCTATAAAGGATATTGGCAATTAAGGTATAACGGGATGATTGGCGTATGAAATTCCGTTTTTGGTTGCGGGATAAATCTAAAGGCAAGATGTTATCTTTCAAATAGGTATAAGTTTTTCCATATAAAGGTGAATCTGAACCGGTTAAATGACATATAACTTGGTTTTCAGGATTATCATATGCAGGAGAAAACAATTGTTCCACCAAGAATTCATACTTGGTTTGATCTTCTGATATTTGTAATAAAGAAGTAATGGTAGCCATTGCATCTGCAGCTTTATTGTCAATTCTTGATATTTGTGAAAATTTGATTGACACAAAATATTTCTTATAATCATCCACCATGTTTTTGTATGGTAGCAACTTATCATCTTTGGTTTGATAGTCATCATTAATTTGATTAATGATAAGTTGTGAATCACCATAAACTTCCAGCTCTGTAATCTGCCATTCCAAAGCTATCTTTAATCCTATGAGTAATGCCTCATACTCTACTATGTTATTTGTGCAAGGAAACATCAACCGATATGATCGTGAAATGGTATGTCCTTTAGGTGTAACAAAAAGAATCCCTGCCCCCGAGCCATATTGTGTATAAGATCCATCAAAGTACAATGCCCACGGTCTCTGAATTGTTGTTGTAAAGACATCTACATCAGGAAACTCAATATTCATTGGATTGTCTTCTTGTAAAGGAGCTTCAGCTAACTGATCTGCAATGACCTATCCTTTAATCGCTTTTCGATCTATATAGTGAATATCAAACTCACTTAAGATCATTACCCATTTTGCAAGTCTTCCTATTAAAGTGGCTCTGCTTAATAGGTATTTCAATGGATCTATCTTTGTTATCAGCTTAACTGTATGAGTCAACATATAATGTCGCCACTTTTGAGAAGCAAACACTACTGCAAGACAAGCTTTTTCAATGAAACTATAGTTTAACTCATGTCTTGTTAAGGTTCTACTGATATAATATATAGCCCTTTCTTTACCTGTAGAGTCTTCTTGTGCTAGCAATGCACCCAAAGATACTTCTGTTGCTGAAATATAGAGTATAAGCGGCTCTCCCGGAATAGGCGGAATTAGAACTGGTGGATGTGTAAGATATTGCTTAATCTGATTGAATGCTGCTTCACATTTTTCATCCCATTTAAATGGAACATTTTTATGCAATAGATGTGTGAATGGCAAGCTTTTGTCTGCTAGTTGAGCTATAAACCTTCTAATGGATTGTAATCTTCCTTGTAAGGATCTTAATTGACTGATATTTCATGGTGGAGGCATATCCATTATAGCTTGTACCTTTTCTGGATCAACTTCTATACCCTTTTCTGAAACAATGTACCCTAGGAGTTTTCCAGATGTAACACCGAAGACACATTTCTTTGGATTCAGTCGAACATTGAATTTTTCCATTCTGACAAAGATTTTTGACAAGATTTCTAGGTGTTCATCTCATGTATGAGATTTAGCAAGTAAATCGTCAACATAATCTTCCATGAATGTATGCATCATATCATGAAAAATAGTTGTCATTTCTCTTTGATAAGTAGCTCCAGCATTCTCTAACCCGAATGGCATGACATTCCAGCAATAAGTACCCCAAGGACATGTGAACGCTGTTTTATCTTGATCTTCTGGTGCAATTTTTATCTGGTTGTATCCTGAGAATCCATCCATTAATGAATACATTGCATGACCAGCAGTTAAGTCTACAATCAAATCTATGTTAGGTAAAGGAAAATCACCTTTAGGGCATGCTTTATTTAAATCCCTGAAAT
>VDFB02267457.1:0-12412 GCA_007258455.2 Sequoia sempervirens | reverse complement strand
ATATCCCCCATTATGTTATTAAGAGAGCCTAAGAAATATTATAGTCCATTAGTCATCGTATAACATCTTGTGCCTATGTTTGATAATGTTATTGTAGATGAAGAATTATTTTGGATGGTAACTTTATCCAGGCTAAGTATCTAGCCTCTATTTTGTTGAATTATTTCTTAGGTTAATACTATCTTATTGTTGTTGTAATAGCCCTAAGATGCCATTTATTGTTGAAAACATGGTTGTTCTCAAATGGTGTTGAATATTCCACCTATTTTTTTGACATATATTTCTTCTTTCTTAGTAGACTATTACCCTTGTGAGAAAGAATTTTACACTTCCTTTATAATCATAGAGTTGGTAAGGAAGATATAACACACTATCTAGGGTTTGGTGAAAGGACTTGTCAAGGTTATTTCAATTGGTATGAGTGTTGAATGTTGACCACCCAAAGAAAACAACAATATTTACTATGTAGGACACTCATATAGGATGATAATGAATGTATTTATCTCTACAATCATACTTACACTCTAATGGTAAAATGTTGATTAATATGAAAAAAATATTCATTATGGATTGAATGAATTTATTGGATCTAAGGAACGATATTGACCTTTAAATAAATATTCCAACTACACAAAAGAAAATTAAATATATTAGATCCTACACATGATTATACTTGTATGGATGTCAAAACATAAATCACCATACTAAATGATATAATTTTTAGGTACATCTCACAAAAACTAAAACCTTTTAATTCTATCTCTACCCATGGTTGAAGAGGTATGCATCTACAACCTATTTTATCATAGTTTCTTGAAATATTAGGACACATTTATCAAGATTTGTGTGTAGAAATAAAGGTTTTTCACTGTATGATGTTTCCTTTGCATTGAGATTCAAAATGAGTTTGTAAATCACTACAATTAATTAACCCTAAGGTTAAATCCAATAAAACAATATGTTTCAAAAATATTTCCATATTGCAACACCAATTACACATAGTAAAAATCTAGTTTTATCTTTGTAACAACTATAGGGGGATTTTGATATCATACATCAAAATGTGTTGGATCTTGTAGTTGTTGTTACACACCAAAAAAAATTCCTCATATAGCTTTTATAAGGGTTATGGATCCTAATTGACAATTGTAGCTTTGTCATGCTAGGTGAGGGTATTCAAAACATACCAAACTATCAATTTTAGCCCCAAAAGGATTGAGAAAATATAGGTTATTGATGATCCACTAAAGGGAATCTAATGGCGCATTCAAGGTATGCCATATATTTAATGATCCATATTCAAACCTTCATTCTAAACTACCTTCTTGCCATCATTTATTTATTTAAATTCTTGGCACAAATGTTATTTTGAAAGATAATAAAGGGTTTTGATTCTTCAAGGAGGGTTTGTAAAGGTTTTAGATACTAAAAAACAACTTTCAAGCTATTTACAAGACTATTTAATGGTTTTATGATATTTTTAAGGGGTAAATCTCATGGTGAACACTTAGAGACTTTTCTAATGTCTGAACAATAGTAACATAGCATAAAAAGTCTCCTTAAACTCTCAAATCAAAATGTTTGATGATAGTAACTGAAAATACAAACAAGATGTGGAAATGAGAACCCAAATCACATATTGCTAGGTCACAAACTAATACCTCATCCTGGAAAAATTCTAACTAGTTCAAGTATTTAGATCTCACAATCTAATAAGCTCATCAAGAACCAAAGAAAACTAGAACACTTAAGCTAGGAGAAAATTTGATCAATAAATTTGAAAATAAATAAAGGGATTCATCAAATTATTTTTGGGAAAAATGGGTTGTATGCAAGGAACAACATGTTTCTAGCTAGCTTTGTAGGTAAATAGTAAAGAAAAAATAGTGACACAATCCTATACTATAGGATTGATATTATCTTTCCAAGTAGGTGTAGATGTGCATTTTAAGTAGCATATGATGAGCTTCAAAATTGAATAGGATCACATCGCTTGTCCATTAAATTCATAAGGAAATAATAGCTAGAGTAAGTCCATATCAAAGAAATAATTTGATGAATTCTATCAAATCACTTTCAACACTTAAAATATGTTGGATTGAGCACTTAAATGAACCATGAACTAGGAAAGTGATCATAGAAATATGGTTTATGAATAAGACTTGTAAAGAAAAGCATTGAAAATATATAAAATGTGCCTCAATGTGTTATCAAGTGCAAGGTCTATTAGATGCAATCTAATGAGTTCAATATTTGTTCTTGTTAATTATTCTTATTTCTCGCTCTTTGAAACATTTCCAATACATTCCTAAAACTTTGTGACTAATATTTAAAGTATAAAGCATTGAAACTTGATAAATGATGGTTTGATAAATTTTTGCATCTTAAGATGATTCTTTCTGAAATATGATATCACATTATGATGAATTATGGTAATTATAGCATAAGTATTTTGGAGAAACTAACCATGTAACAAAGGCAATAGAAAACACATAGCCGCAAAACTATCACAGACTCACCGCTACAAGAACAACCATGTGTAACTAGAGGGTTGAGTTCTTGCAACCAAAGAGGTGGGATGTCACACAACCATTGGAACTAGAGATGTAGATAATATTAATCATCAATAAATTCCCTCATAAAGGATGGGAAGGAATTCCACATTAGCATATAATGACAACATTGCAACAATTCTTTTATTGCATACACTGTGCAATTATTTTATTGCATATTGTAATGTCATAAAATTGCACCCCATGGTAATTTCACATTTGTGCATTTTACCCTCGCATTTATGGTGCCTAGCCACACTTATGACAAGAATCTTATGAGTCAATTTTTTTTGATTTCAAATCCATAAAGACAATGACGAAGCGGTCGTGGTCTGCCACCTTGTTTCTCATGAAATGATGAGTTGGATGCTTGCGTGGTGCACAGATGTCCGTGCAGTGTGCTAGCATCCTCATACTTTTGCGAATTCAAATAAGGAATCTTGGAAGTCTTGGCTCGTGACACGTGTCGTCATGGTAGGATTTTGAGCTCGTAATGGATTTTCTCGCCCATGTAGCTACACAAAACTCATTCTTTCACTCTCATTTGCAAGACTTCTCACTTGAACTCTCTCCAACTTTCTCTCTTCATGCTCTTCTCTTCTACATTGTGTTTCTACAAAAAGGCTCTATTGGATTGAAGTCTCATCAATAGCCAAAGCTTTCTTGCAAGCACTCAACGTCACATCTATCAAGCCAAGAGGGAGCCAAAAACTATTGGTAATGCTCTCTTGCTTCTTATCTATTTTCTAGCATAATATCTATTGTGTCAATATTTTGTGATACGATTTCTCCTTTGTAGCAGGTTTTTCTTTTATCATTTTAGTGTTTATTTTATGATACGAGTTCTCCTCAGAAGCGGGGTTTGGTTTTATCACTCTTGTGCCTATTTGGATTTGTGTCTATTATTCTCTCTATCTATCTAGATGTTCGTGGAGGTGGGAACACCAAAATGGGGGTTTGACTAAGGCAACCCCCAAAACAGCCCAACATTTTCCTCATTCACCTTGTGTGCAAGCTATTTGAGTGGAGCTTTGCGGGAGGGTTTGAAGCGTAGGACCTTTTGTATGTTGGTATCTTGCCTTCTTTTCCATTTACCTACATTCTTGATTTTTGTTAAATCGATAGGTTAAACAAACCTCAAATTTTGAGTAGTTAAGTAGATCCTTTGAGTTTTGTTTGAGGGTTAATAGCTCTATCTATACAGGATGCCAACGCATCTTTGGGACTACAGTGTGCCACACTAAGGTCTCACTCCCATGCTGTCATCTTTTGGCCGAGAGCTTCTCCTTCTATCTCATAAATCTCATTGGTCTGCTCTTTCAGTCATTGAAGTTGACCTTATCATTCTCGAAGCACTTCTTTTGATACATTTTTGCAATCTCTTTCATCTTGCTCCTTTCATTTAAAGTCGAGGTAGTGTTGAGGTAGTTAAGGGAAATTCGTTCCCTTTAGGATCTTATGTGTCCTAGAGACTTGGGAGTAGAGAATCCCCTTCTCTACACATACATTATGCCATCTTTATTGTGTACACTATGCCATATGAGAAGCATCAAGAGTGTATCAAGAGGGATGCAACTAATAAAACTCTAGTCAAGATAGTTAGATCCTCAATGAACATGGTATTCATGAATATTAAAGCAATAAAGTGGTTTATAACCTAAAGTAGAACTATAGAGAAAAATCTAGCTAAAATGATAAGGCAATTGAAAGAATATAAGGAAACAATGTTCAATTAGAGAAGTTTGACCTTATTTGTAGGGATACTGTAACTATGGTTGCTATGGGGAAGAAGAGGAAGTAGAGAAGTTGTTATTTGGTGAAGAAGAGGAGACATTAGCAATAGGATAAAATAAGTCACCTAAAATTTAAAGCTTTCCAAGGAAACTTTGGAGATGAAAGATGCAAGAAATTCCTAGGTAGAGGAAGAAAAAAAATCAAAGAAAATTATCAATTACCAATGGTGTGTTATCAACCAACACATTCCCCAAGCTAAAGAGACACTATGAGGAGATGAACCTTGTGGACAAAGAGTCACCTCCCATTTTATAAAAATCAAGTAGAGTTTCTAAAGAGTCCATGCATAAGTAGTGAATCCTTAATTAGGTTAGAGAAAGCAAGATCAAGAAGCAATTGTGTATGATATTTATGATAGATATTACAAAATGTGTTCTTAGATGTTAAATTGCCTAGAGATAATGATAGATAAAGTACTTTGGTCAAGTAGAAAAGGAATGAAACTAGAAAAAGAACCCATGATAAAGAGAGAGAAAAAGACCCAAGAGTAGAGAATAGATTGGGAGAAAGGATAATCCCTCACCATGCAAAATAAATCAAGAACATGTTTGCATCCTCCAAATATGGATGGACATATGATCTTAAGCTCCCTATTTTGGTAAATACACCAAGGATGCTAGTGAACATCTCTTTACCCTAGATTTCCATTTGAGTGGGGTTGGCATTAATTATGAATAGACCCAATTATATGATTTTGTGGAGACCCTCAATGATGAGGCCCTGAGATGGTGTATTAAAGAATACCTTGAGCATGATATAACATGGAAATAATTGAGTGACTTATTTTTGACAAATTTCTATTCACCTAAGGCATGAAAAAAAACATAAATAAAATATGGAAGATGACAAAAACTAGAAGGAATCATTAAAATATTATGAATAATGATTTAAAAGTGCGATTAGAAAACTAGAAGAAACCTGGACAAAAAACCAATGAATTGGATGGTTTATTTTAGGGTTATCCCCTCACATTAAATAGAAAAAGTAGATGAGAAGATTTCATCTTTGTATAAGGATGTAGTATTTAATTGATCGCTAGAATAGAATCCTAGTCAAAGATATGGGAGAATTATATATTAGGAAATGATGAAATTGATAATTTCAAATTAGACTAGGAAAATGTAGTGCTGAAGTAAGAAATTCTAATGAAAGGTGAGAAGGTTATGACATTTTCCACACCTAGAAGAAGTAAAATTTGGTCTAAAAATTATAGTAGGAAAGAACATCTAAGGAATAAATTTTTGATAATCAAAGGCATCGGGAGGGCTACCATGCCAAGAGGGGAACTTGAGAAATCCCCTAAAAAGTTAGTAAGTATATACTATAAAATATAAAGTGGTACAAACATAACACAAATAGGTGTCCAATGTTACTTCATGAAGAAGATGAATATAAAGAAATGGTTCATGGATTGACTAGGGAAGCATTTTTTGGATATGGGTATGGATAGAGCATAAGGTTTAGCTATAAGAGAATTGAATATTTATTTGGCACATGTATAGTGAGAACATCGATTGAGAGAAAGTATAAGACCACTTAACAATATAGACTATGTGGTACCACCAATTCAAGATGCAAGACCCTCCATGTGTTACCATGATAAATATTGAGAAGGAAGTAGTAGGGGAGGCTACCACAATAATGATAGAGGTATGTCAAAGAAAGAGAAAGTACCAAAAGGTCAAAATGTTGTAAGTATGGTAAACTAGGACATTATGCTAATGAATGAAAAAGAAAAAAAAGGAGGAAATTCTATGTGATTTTGTGGTGATAAATCATTTGATATTTCTAGTTGTACCAAATTTAATAGTTCTATAAGGATGTGTTGGCACCATGATCAAAAAGTGAATAATTGTCTAGTCTAAATATAACCTATGATGCTAAAGTAGTAATGAATAACTAAAATAGATGAGAAAATGTTAGACAATGTAAGAATCAAATATAGAAAAAGAAAATGTAGAATAGGAGAATCCTCATTGACAAAAGAGAAATTGGAAAAATTATACAAAGGGGAAAAAAGAAAAACTCAAGAAAAAGGCCATGTAGAAACTTAGAAATAGAGAAAATGAAATCAATAATTACCTAGGGTGGGTTTATGAAAACAATTCAACTAAATGTCCATGTTATCATAAAATAAGTCTTTGGCAAATACCTAATAGTGTATTTGCACTCTATGCCTCTAATTTTATGAAGCCAACATCATCTAGTCTAGATTGTCAAAATTTCAAAACCAAAACAAAACCAACTTTTTAATTTTTAGAAACTGAAAAATAAACCCTTGCTCCTTCCTTATTAGTATAGGTGTGATATGGTGCACATTATTATAGCGCAACCTATTTTTCAAATCACTTCATTTAGCATCACCAATAATATCCACAAGAACATTTTGGCTATTTAAAATAATAGAAATAGTTACAATCTCTCACAACAATTTCTCAAGCAACAATATTGGAGATAAATTTTGTTATCGTGTGACAATCAACACATACCGAAGATTCTAAGAATGTATCTAACAAACCAAAAGCAATTGCCAACTTTTCACTATATTGACAAAGAATAATTCTTTTCCTTCCTTTTCCACATCACTAAGTAAATATCTTGAATATGGAGAATGCCCTGCTGCCTTCATCTCCCAAGCCAATCTCTCCAACTTTGCATAGTTCTCATGTTTTTGTGGATGCGATCTATCCCCTAAAAAAGCACACTATTTTATGACCTTCAATCCAACTACATCCAGGGATCTCTTTAATTCTTTATCATTTATCAATCTCCTTACCATTTGAGCCTCACACCACCTGCCCATGCCGACATAGATGTTTGAGAGAAGAATATAAGTAACACCATTTTTAGGATCCAAATAAAAAAGCAAGGTCACTGTAAATACTCCTAAACCTATATCCACATGTGATCTGCAGGCACCAAGAATAGGTTTAACCGATATCTTAATGATAAAGTTTAGGGTATCTACCAGAGCAGTTGTAAGTACAACATCTCACAAAATCCTTCTATCCTTTATGCTTTGTGTATGTCCATACCCTGTTCCTAAGCCTCCATTCGACACAGGCAGCGAGGACGCTGGCAAAAGTTGTAGAGTCTGGCTTTACAGTCGCCAATTGCAATTGCTTGAAAGTTTAAAAAGCCTTTTCAACAAATCCATTTTATGAATATCCTGCAATTAGGGTATTCTGTGAAAACACATTTCTTTGAGGTGTTCTATCAAACAGTTCACATTGTTTGTCTGTGCTTCCACATTCTGCATACATGTCTACCAGGACAATTGCAACTACAACATCTGACAAAATTCATCCATCCTTAATCCTACGATGGGTGTGCATAGCCAGTTCCAAAGCTCCCATTTCGGCACAGGTAGGGAGGGTGCTGGCAAGGTTGAGGATTCTGGCTTTACACCAGCCATTGCATTTGCTTGGAAGTTTCTAAAACCTTTTCAACAAACCGTTTTGCACATATCCTGCAATCGTAGCATTCCATAAGACCACATCTTTTAGGCATTCATCCAAACAATTCACGTAACTGTCTTCGCTTCTACATTTTTCATACATGTCTACCAGAGCATTTCCAACTACACCATCTGACAAATTTCCTAAGCCCTCCGTGCTATAACGGATTCTCTGTTCCAAAGCTCCCATTTTGGCACCAGCTGGGACTACCTTGGCAAATGTAAACAGTTCGACTAGCGCTTGGAGACCTATTTTTTTGCAGCGCAGGAATTTGAGCAATGCGCGGGTGGGCGGGAGTTAGTTTCAAAAAATTAAATTGACCGCCATCCACCAAACGACCTTCGTAGTGCAGATTCAAAATTAAAATGAAAACTTAACCGTCGCAGTGACGGTTACCGTGCAGAGTAGAGGAGCACAACTGAAAACAGAACGGGAAACGGGATGTTAAGGGGGGGCCCACATGCACACCTAAGCGGTCAACGCTTAGTGTGTGATCTTTAAGCCGGGCCGTGCTGATGTACTTGTTGACGCTGCTGCGTCTGCATGAAGACCTTTCTGATGTTCTCCAACTTCTCCATGTCTTTGTAAGCCCTTAAATGTCTTCCCAACCTTTTCTTGCACAGCCAAGGTGATCGTTTCACACAGCCTCTCGACATTACTGACAATTTCAAGGGAAAAGAGAATTCAAAAGCGTTTCAAATCAACATGGAGAGGGTAAAAAGGAGTAATTAAAACACTGAATCATAATGAATTGAAACAAACAACCGAAACAAAATAAGAAAAACTCAATGGAAAAAATAACCTAAGCCTTACTCTTTAGATGTGCTGAATTCGTAGCCAGAGATGAGTGAAGAAGACTGGAGGGCTTCTTTCCATTGTTTAAGCCTCTTCTTGCTGAATCTCTTATTTTTTTCATGTTGAGCGAATGCAAGTGCATAAATTCCCTTGTCAGGGTAGCGAAGGTCAGAAGACTTCACATCACAAAATACAGGAATAAACATAGCCTTGGTTTTCAGCATGTGAATCAGCTCATCTAGACACCAAGACCACTCATTTTTGTACGAGTTTTCAGCATGAGAGTAGTAGCTTTATGAGAAGCAGCTCATCCAAATTGCAAAGTATAAGCAAGATCACTCATTTCTCTGTAGTTTTCATTTTCAGACTTTATTTTCGACAACTCACAAGTGACAAATGTCCACAGAATTTTCTTTACACAGTTTCTTCCCTTTCAATGATATTTGGTGAGGATAAAGACGTCTAAAGACGGCATCGTCTCCCAAAAAATCTGCCTGTTTATCTTTATTGGGATGTTTGAGTCCACACACATTCAATTTTAGGAGAGGGCCCAATAGTCAGTGCAATCAATTGTGATTATAATATTCAATAGTTGTGATTTGACTATCCATAATTAAACAAAATGTATGCTTTTGATCTAAAAAGCAACCAATCATGTGATACCACATCAGCGCTCAACTACTCATGATGTAATGCACGAGAATTGGTCTCACTATTTTTTGGGGCCTTTTTGGACACCTTGACAAAAACACATGCTGATGTGGCATCATATTTGATGATGTGGCCCTAAAACCTTAGTTATAAGTAGAGAACTTGCCAAGTAAGCTGTTGTAAAAAGAATTGGGAGTGATTTGAAATTTAGACATAGGATAATTAGAGGTGGGAAGTTAGGGTGCACCACTCTTGGGCCCTCTCATTTATTAAAATAGGTCTTAAAAGTGATTCAAAAAGATCAGTGTAGTGATGGTGATGAGTTCGAATGTTGAGTTGATTGGCACTCTAGGTTTTGCAACAATGTGGCATTGGGAAGCATGACAAGATAATTCGTGCAATGGGTGGGGAAGGTTGGGCCAAACCCCACGTAGGTTTAACACTTCGGGCACCCTTCGTATGCCCCATGGCTTTCTCATTTATTACCCTTCGTATTATGCTTGTCGTTTCCTATTTATTGGTTTTGATTTCACATGTTATGTTTTTGTGAAGGACTTTTTCAATCTTCATACTCTACATTTTGAAGGGTCCTTGGATCTTCCTAGTTTAAATAGAGGGGGGTACAAGACCCATTGACACCAATTTAATGAAGGAAGTTAATGCTTTCATCCCTTATGATGTTGTGAAATCTTTCAAAGATGTGGTTATTGAAGAACCATTAACATGCCTGTGAATTCTAAATTTGTGGTTGCATCTAAACATGATAAGAGCAAAGATCATGGTGTGGGATGAAGAGAAGGTAAGCACCCCTCCACTTCTAAGGATGCATTTCTTAGACTGAATTTTGAAATAAAAATTGTTATCTCTAATGAAAGGAGTAGGCTAAAGGAGTCGGCCATATTCATGGTGGTTGTAGACATTAACAAATTACCAACAATAAAATATATTTGTTCTTGGCTTACCAATGTTTGGGAAAAAAAAAATTGTATTCAAATTGATTATTGCAGAATGTTACAATGTGGTTTATTTGTTTTTTTTCTAAAAAATAATGAAATGAAATCTAAAGCCCTATCCAACCCTTATTGGAATTTTGGGTTATGTGTGTTTAAGGCGCTTTCATGGTCACCAAAGGCCATCACAAAGGCAATTATTGCCCTCTCCTACCCCTACTGGCTAGTGTTTAAGGACCTCCCATCAAAATTATGGAAACTCATTTTTGTCTATTCTCGAGCCTTTTGATGGGGTTGTGCATGTAGATGAGGCCAAAGAAACTCTTCCCCATCTAGATGCTTGTACTTTGGTTTCTTTAAATCCTAGAATTGAACTCCCCAATACGATTAACATTGAGGAAGATGGTTGCCAGTTTGCATGCCCTATCAAATTTTTTGGGGGTATTAATGTGTGCTACCTGTGTTGCAAGAAAGGCCACATTTGGAAAAACTATCCTTTAATATAAGAAAAAATCCCAACAAGGAAAAACTATTAATTGGCTTGGATTCAATTCCAATGGCCACTACCTTTGGTTTGAGTGATGACTTGAATCCCCCCATCACCCCTACAAACTTGGGCAACCAAGGTAGTTTGTCCCCTTCTTTCTTCGTCAATGGAAATGATTTTGTGGTCCCTCTTGAGGGAGTGGCTAGTGCCTCTCCGATGGTTGATAGGGGTAGCAGCCTTATCCTTGGAAACTCCTTCAAGGATCTAGCTAAGCAAGATTGCTCCTTATATTTCTCAGTTGGTGGGGGTTATACCACTCTAACTGCTCCTCCCCCAAAGCGATGCTCTCTAGAGACAAGGAAACTCTTGAAAAACTAAATGCCTAATGTATGTTATCTCCATGGGTGCAACATATATTTTTTTGGGAGTATAATGGAAAGTAATACTTTGGGAACAATTGAGATGAACTTCCAAGAATTGTTCATGAGATTCCAATTAGAAGGAAAAATAATAGAGCTAAAAGGGTTGAAGGAAAAGTACCCACAAATAGTTAGCTCTCATCAAATGCAGAAGGGTGAGTGCAGGATCATGGGGGTCCAAAAAGTGGCGATCTGACAAAAAAGTGGCTCATGACTTTTTTTAATCCAAATTTGATGAAATGAAAAGGGTTTATTGAGAAAATATTTAGCTTTCTACCAATATAAGATATGCCTTATTTGGAATTAAATAGAAAATTATTATTTATTTTCTACATGCATTTTGACTAAAGTCCTGATTGACAGGCTGATTGATAAACATCTATAATTCTTAAACAATTTAACATTTTTTGAATCCGAAAGATGTAGCACATTCTATAATTCCCATAGTATAGGATAAAAAAATAGAAAATGAATTTCATAAATTTTTGACCAAGTTATTGCTAGAATTGACTTATTCAATCCATATCTCCCATGAAACACCTGCAAGCAATTACCTATCAAAATAGAGATCAACAAGCAATATTGTGCTTAATAACCTGATAATTGTATTGATGCAAATAACCTAGATTTAGCCATGTTACCTACATTAATTTACAAATGAATGTGCATGCTTATATAAGCAATGCACAAGCAAACCCTACATGTGGTTTGATAGGATAGAGACAAGTTTTTTAATCTCATGCAATGAGACAACTTGTCCTAAATTTAGTCCAATCTAATAATAAGAATCAAACTAAAGATTAAACATCAATTCCTAAGTTTAGCTTAAGTGAACTAAGGTAAAGAAGCCTCTAATAATTAATTAATGATTAATTAATTATCAGATAATGACTTATTTACTCTAACACCCCCCTTAAGATCAACTTAGGGAGAAACTAAACTACTGATAAAGGAAGCTAGATGAATGCAAAATGGGTCCCAACTACAAGGCCTGATGAGGTACCCATGAACAAGCAACCAAAATCTCTCATAACTGGAGAAAAGGAGAAAACCTCATGGGAAAAACTCCTCTCCAAAAGAGAGTAAAAGAAAATGACTGTACTAATGCAAGAAGGATAGAAGGAGATGCCCCCTCGATAGGAGAGAGAAAAAGAGGATATGAATCCCCCCCATAAAGAAGTAGCTCCCATGCCAATGATGAACGTTTGGAGATAGAATATGATCCATTGCCTACAAATAACATTTCTCCCCTTAGGAAGAAATAGATCAACTAGTGATTGGAGAAGCCAATCCAAAAGAATGGGTG
>VDFB02267456.1:0-26039 GCA_007258455.2 Sequoia sempervirens | reverse complement strand
TGATATAACACTCACTTCCAAATACTCTAAAGTACTTGATAGTAGGAATCCTTCCATACCACAACTCATAGGGAGTCTTTGTGTTGTTAGCTTTGGCTTGAACTCTGTTAAGTATGTAAACAACAATGTGAATTACTTCTCTCCAGTAGACTTCGGGTAGGTTATCTTCTTGCATCATAGTCCTAACAACTTCTTGAACAGTCTGGTTTCTCCTTTCAACCACTCCATTTTTTTTAGGAGTTTTAGGGGCAGACACTTGTGCCTCTTTATTCCATGAACTTCACAAAACATGTTAAACTCATTGGAGGTGAATTATCCACCTTTTTCAGACCTCAAACATTTGATTTTCAAATCCAATTCATTCTCAACCATAGCTTTAAATGCTTTGAATCTATCTAGTGCATCAGATTTCTCTCTAAGAAAAGTAACCCATGTCATTCTAGAGTAATCATCAATCAAAATCATGAAATAAATGTCACCTTGAAGACTTCTCACCCTTGTAGGTCTAAAAAAAATTGTATGTATTAATTCTAGTAGTTGGTAGCAGATTGTTCCTTTCCCTTGAAGCTACTCCTTATTTTCTTTCCAAATTGACAATTTTTGCAAATGACATTGATAGGCTTTGTAATTCTTGGTAGGTCTCTCACTACATGAACTGAACTGATTCTAACCAAATTTTCAAAATTCATGTGACACATCCTCCATTCTCATAACCAACTTTCATTAATCTAATACATAAAGTAATGACCATCAACACCCTTGAGTTGATAGATATTTCCACATTCCCTCTTACCAGTAGCAATCACAATTCTGGACCCGTTTCTGATCTCACATATTTCATCCTTAAACACAAGATTATATCCTTTGCTACACATTTTTACAACACTCAAAATATTAGGCCTTAAACCTTTAACATAGTAAACATCTTCAATATTATGCTTGCCATAAAAATTTATTAAACCTATTCCACAAATCTTAGCTCCCGAATCATCTCCAAGTTTACCTAATCCTCCATCATACTTTTCAAGTCTAACAAACTTAATTTTATCTCTAGCCATGTGATTAGAGTAGCCATTGTCAAACAACCCAGTAGTTTTTATCCTGTTTAACATGAAAAGAAAAAACTGAAGTACCTTCTACCTTATCCTTCTTCTTCAAAATACTTTCCTTCACACAATTTTTAGAGTTAGTAGAAGTAGATTCATCTTTTAAAGCAAAGAACAAGCATTCATTTTCATCATCATTTCCATAATCAAATTCATCATAAAAAATACCAGCATCTTCTCTAACATAGTAACTTCTTTTAATCATCTTTCCTTTGTTATCCTTACTTTTATTGTTCACAACTTTGTTTGGACATCTTGAAGCATAATGACCTGAATTTTGAGAGCTAAAGCATTTGAAATGTAGTTACTTTTGTAATTATTGCTTCCCTTTTTCATCCTTCTTACAAAGTTATCTTCGACATCATCAAGATCTTCTCTATTTGAATCTTCAATCTTTTTTGATTTTCCAGCCTTGAAAGCAGTCTCCACTTTTGTACCATTTCTCAAGCCATGTTTTCTCATTTGAAATGAAGTTAGTGTACCAATCAACTAATCTCTAGAATAAGTATTAAAATTTGTAACTTCCTCAATAGAAAATACCTTTTCATTGTTAGAATCAGGAAGAGATCTTAGAACTTTCTTTACCACCCTAGGTTCTTTGACTTGTGCACCAAGACCTCTCATAGCACTTACCAGCTCATCAACTCTTTGTATGTAGGTTGTAATTGTTTCATCTTCAGAAATTTGCAAGGTCTCAAATTGTGCCTTCATATTTTTCAACTTTTCTTGTTTGACCTTATCATCTCGTTCATAAATGCTCTCAAGCTTATCCCAAACTTATTTAGTAGTCTTAAGATTCATAGCTTTTACCAATTCAGAATTTGGAAGACTATTCACAAGAATAAATCTTTCCTTAGCATTTACCTCATGTTCTTTGATCTCATCACTTGTACTTGGACCATTCGTAGATATAGTATATTGATTCTTTAGTCTTTTCAATCTCATACCCATGAGATTCTAGCTATCCTTCCATCTTTGTCTTCTAGAAGGCATGGTCTGTGCCATCAAATCTAGGGAAATCCAACTTGTTCGCCATTCTGGATCTACCTCAAGCAGTTAAGCTCTTCTCTAAGGAACCTTTCTCTAAGAAAAATTGTTGAATGAACATGAAAATTGAGAGAGGGGGTGAATAAATTGTAGGAAATTAAAATATAAAAACCCTCAATAGTAATCAAATCCACATGCATTCATTAAACCCTTATTATGTTAAATTAATTAATCATGAAATGCAGATAACAAAAACTAAAATAGCAACACCATACACAAGAGAACACTAGACTTACATGGAAAACCCAATGAGGGAAAACCATAGTGAGGATTAGCTCACAATATAAGTAATTATAAAACTGATACAAGGGCTCACTTCTAGAATAGAACACACTGTCCAAAAAGGCTCACAGCTAGGGCTCACTACCACAAAAAGAATCAAAGATGATAGAACAGAAATGTTACACAGAGAAAAAATTCTCAATGCAATAGATAATCCACCATAAATGCTTCAACACTCTTGCATCCTTGTTTGAATGATTGTAGACACCTTCAGTTCATTGCCTTTAGGAATCTAACACTTTGAAGTTCACATTGCTTTGCTCAAATTCACATCTATACTTAAGTAATTTGCATCACATTCATCACTCACATCTATCTTTCCTCCTCTTACATCTTCAAACAACACCACTCTTATTTATAGCAGCCTCAACCTTGAAAACCTTCTCCAAGGTCAGCAACACATCCTTTACATTTAAAATTTCAAATTAGGTTTGCACCCAAACATTCCTGCGATGGATAAGAATGAAGACAACCCATATAAATCCTTAGTTAGGACCCAAATTAATCCTAACACACCTTAACATGATTTCACATGCTTTGAAAGGCTTCACATGTAGTGTTAACACTGGTTCTACCAATACCCATACAAACACCATAAAAATTTAAGTACACACTTCCTTAAATCAATCTAAAAATTTTGGACAATAAAATTCAATTTAACATGATCTAGAACAATTCATGAACCACCTAAGATCCAACAAAGACTTCATCCAAACTTGCATCATATAAATACTTCAACCCAAAACATTTGGTTAACCTTATATGCACTTTGACACATCAAACACACACTATATTGTACCAAATCAAGTGAAATCCTAAATTCAAAAAGATACAAGCATTATAGGAAACTTCCCATATCCACACAACCTAAAACTAAAATGCACAGAAATGCGGAGAAAATACATTTCTCCCAGACCACAACAAATAACACTAAAAAACTGGTTCACACACTGGTGAACATATCTCACTCTGCACAGTGATCCAAAAACCCAAATTCTAGATATAAAAATTATAACAACCTTGAACAACATATTAGATCTACACAGGCATAGCATAAACATAGAAGAAACATGGAGCACATCCCAAAGCATGTTTTGAACACTTGCACATCACTATTTTCTCTATTTATCAAGTTTTCTCAAAAGCACTTGGAAAGCAAGTACTAGGGACACCATCTTAGAACATTACTTTATTCCAACACGTCTCCAGACACTGCAACACAAAGATAGCTCCATGTACTCACAACACTTCCTCAATATCTCAATTATACACATGCACACAACCTGTAACAAATTGTTTCCCTCTTTTTCACAATTTTCTCAATATCCTCGACATCTTCATCATGCAACAACCTTCCTTAACACATAGTTGACATCAATGACAACACCTTCATACTTGCAGCATGTCATGACTAATAAAATCACTACTATAATATTTTTTTTTAAATGGGGTAACTAGAACTAAAGTTGTGTACATGGCTTCCTTTAGCTTCTCAAATTCCTTGGTGGCTACCTCATTCCATTGGAAAGAATATTTATTTAAAAAAATTCTGAGAGGTACTACTATGCTACCATTTTAAAAAATAATAATGATAGTAACCAATAAACCTTAAAAAACCATGTAGGTTCTTGAGATCCTAGAAAATTTTCATCTACTATGGCTTTGATATTTTGAGGTTCCACCTTGAATCCCTTATATGAAACAATATTACCAAGGTAATCTACCTCTTTGACTCTAAAAAAGGACTTGTATGGATTAGCATAAAACCAATTTCATTTAATAATGTCCAAAATTTGATTCCCATGTTGCAAGTTCTCCTCCCAAGTGAATGATGAAAGATTTTGTAAAAAACTAAAGTATATTTGGTGCATTTATGAAGCCAAAAGGAATCACAAAATAATCATAGCTTTCCTCACAGGTTCATAAAGTTGTCTTATGTGCATTGTCATCTCTAATTCTAAGTTGATGATAAATTCCAAGATTAACATCTATAAAATATTTATTTTTATTTGTCTTAAGTAGAGATAATACCACTAAGATTTCTTCCTTTTTGATGGTGGTTGCTTCATATATAAAATTCTAGAATACATCTCATATAATTAGATCATCCATCTAAGGAGACTTACAAGGTGTGACTATATCCTTCCATTTTCTCTTCTTGAATCCCCAACCATGATGTTGCAAAAATTATTTTCATAATAATTCACTTAAAAAATAAAAAAATAAGCGAAAGTTTATATTACAAATTTCATAAATATATATCTCATTGTTGTAAAAAAATCTCCCAAAATTTTGTTGTTTTGTAGCCTTAGAAGCAATTTTAGTGAAAACCCTAATTTTTTATAATAAATATTTAAAATGACTTCAAATGACCTCAATTTTTATTTTTAATTTATTTAATATGACCTTGAATACCCTCTAATTTTTTTTAAAAAACATGAAATTAAGAGAGATTTGTACTTCAAAATATTAGTTCCAAAATTAAAAAATTACCTTGTTTATTTCTTTTTAGATGTCAAGATCATACTCTGATACCACTTATAATGAAATAAATTGAATAGGAGAATAATATAATAGGAAACATGATACAAAAAAATTATAATAATTGAGAACAATAAGCCAATTTGAGGGGAGGAATCTCTAAAAGTCTTCAAAAGAACATAATTCATAATATAATGATCAAATAGTACTCACTACTTCCTATATTTATGATAATTATGTCTTGGATGCCACCCAAGTTGGATAAAATACCTATATAAGACTATATAAATGATTATGTAACTCAATTAATGGTTATGTTATCTACAATTTGGCCACACATGCTAACATAATCAATGGGTCAAGGGTCTAGTACTAATCATCACCATGTTGTTAGCAATAAATAACATGTGATCAAAATAGAAGAAAATAATTAGAATCCATTCATTAATAGTTTTAATGTAAAGATAGTGATTGTAGCATTGTAAATTGTCACCCTTGACAATTTCACATTAGGTTTAGCTCCCCCTATGTGTTTGGACCCAATTGTTCTCTTAAATTACCCATTTCATCATCATATTTAAAAAACCAGAATTAAATTGGGAATATAATTTAACATTTATTTAACAACACTTAAAGACCCAAAATAGGTCTAGACTAGGGTGCTAGCGCCCCTATCTAGCCTATTTTGGCCCCAATTTAAATATGTCATTTTGGCATTTTAACATTTAGAATTTTCAATTCATTTGTCAATTGTCGATAATTAATTTTGCGAGAAATTAAAGAAATGCATATAAATATAATTATTTTTCATCATTTGAAATCCTAGCAAATGTTTGAGATCATAATTCAGAATCCTAAAAAACAATCAAGAGAAGAATTAGCAAAGTTTACTATAATTATTATCAGTCAAGATTCATGATTAGTAATGCATCAAGTTTTCATGTGGGTTTATTCATGTTTTATGTCCATTTTTTTGTGAGCACTAACACTTGCAAGACTTCAAATCAAAAATCAAATTCTCCTTGAAGGTGATGAGTACAATGACTTCGGTTCATCAATAAAAGTAGATCTAAGTGGTAAGTTGCAACACTTATCAATTTATCATTCTTTTATTCATTTGCCTCTACCTGGCCTAAGGTAAGCACTCCTTTACATCATCATAGCCATTGTGGAGGTGGAAACACCAAAATGGGGTTTGACTTAGACAAGCTCCTATACAAAACAAATGTTTCTCTCCTCTCTTGTGTGTAGGTGATAGATCTTAAGGGAATTTGGGAAAGGATTGAAGACCTAATTTCTCAATCAAGCATTCAAAACTCACATGTAAATAAATTAGGGAAAGTGGAATTAATCATCGACAAATGAAGTTTCGGTCCACTGAGTCTAGAAGAAAAGAACCTACATATAGTAGCCATTTGAGATCTTATTTCTAATTTTTGAGGGTTTATATTTCTAGGAATATAATGCTAGCACCTTTTTTGGCTATTTTATGCCCAAATTTATTGCTAGGTTCCTCTATCTTTGCACTCTATTATTTTGTGATCCTTTTTTGTGTTTCTATTATGTGTTGTTCTGAAATCATAAAAGTTTGTTGTAGTTGCATATTTAACATATGTATGCATTTGTATCATCAAATTATCAATTATTAATCAATCAATCAACCCCCAAAGAAATAACCAAAACCCTAATCCACCATTTTGGCTCTTCCACAACGGTTAGTAGTCAAGTGGGTGTTTGTGATCATTTTTGGTTCCTTCCATTGTGATGTAGAAGAAGGTGTTGATTAGACCCCAGATCCCTTTTCCCACATCACATTTTGGTGAACCATACATTTTTTGCACTTTAAAAACCTTATAAAATATTACTTAGATTATTTTAAAGTTTGAATATAATCCGCGTGTTTGAATTGGTCATTTATGCATACATATTTTGGTAAAAATCATTAAAAGAGTAAAGATTTGCATAGTCTTTGTCATTTCAAAACATAAAGAAGTTTCAATTTCTAGATTTTTCAAATTACCTTTAGTTAATTATTGCATGTTACAATCTAAAAATTTCCTTTTGAACATATTGCATCACTTCAAAATCTAAAATTGTATGCATGCTTATGTATTACATAGAAAATTTGAGATTTTATGCATTTCCATAAATTTTTCTATTGTCAAACTTGAACCTCTACAAATTTGGATCCCAAGACACTATAGATCATTTCTAAATTTTGAAATTAGAAAAAACTTACATCTCAGCTTTAGGGCACTAGAACCTTGTCTAGCTAATTTTAGGCCAAATTTGGATTGTATTTCTATCTCTATGATTCATGTGCATATTTATGTTTTGTGCCTAATTTTTTTTAGTTTTATCACTATAATTTTATTTTCCATTTTATATGAGCACTTAAGTGTTTTAAATCTTTTAATAAATTTATTAGCTTCATGACTTGGTGTCCCATATATAATACCCCTATGAGACATAGTTTCAAACTTATGGCTTCTCGTACTACAATCATATTTGGTGTTGAGACTAATTCTTATAACTCGTTCACTTAAGGTGTTACATCTACATAAACTATCTTTGACTCTCTTCCTAGCCCTACATTACCTATGTCTTCATTACCACCTAACATTTATGTGGACTTGGAGGTTGTTGTTCCCAATGTCCCTAAAGAAAAACTTAAATAATTGGATAAAGACCTAGAAGGACTTCAATAATTCTTAAGTACTAAGACTTTGTATGGGGAAACAATTCCTCTTTTGGACAACCTTAGGAAATTGATCAATGATTTGCAAGGGATGGATAGAAGTGTTTCATATCCTAGCTCATATAGTGGATGCAAACATTCCTATAGTGGCTAGTTGCACCCAATCCTTTACCAATGCTCAAAAACAATTATGAAAACAAGTTTCCTCTCCTAAAACCATGTCTTATATTCCCACCTTTACCCCTCTAGTCATGGCATCAACCACACGATATAGTAATGGTCTAAACACAAGTTTAGGGTCTTCTTGTGGGAATCCTTATAGTTGTATCCCTTCACCTACAATACCTAAATGTTTAATACCTATTATAAACATGCAAAACAATAATATTCTAGTCATCCATAATATTCTACCATATTCAGTAAATTCTCAAAACATGTCACCAAATGATTATGTGATAAACCAACTTTTGCAAAACATGTCATCATTACAAAAATTCAAACATGAACCAAATTCCAATTTCAACCCTTTGTTAGAACTGTAAAATTTTGAAAATTTTATGGCTATTTATACTCATTAGTTTCCTAAGAAGCCCATACCATAAGTACAAGAATCTGCTTTGCATAACATATTTTCCCATGTTTTAGTAATTTGGTCCCATAGAATCCACCTATCCCTGAGCATTTGAATGTATAAATCATATCGGCAAGAGATGATGTAGGTCTCATCGATCCAGAAAAAGTTATTTTATACTAACGCATGTCTTTTTTTAGTATATCAGCAAGAGGTCTGGAATGTCATACCAATATTATTTCATCTGAGGATACACATTGGGAAGATGCAATTCACAGTCACAGTGACAAAATGATTCTATTGGCAAGATAATGTTCATCGGGGTAAGTTATATCGAGCTTATGTGTGTCTTATCGACCGAGGCACAAAGAGATATGTCACCCAGACTTGAGCCATCAGAGTGAAGTCCTGTAGCATTCATCTAGTCTTTCCAATAAAGCGAAGAAGGATTTTGTCGATATGAGTTCATTGAGTCCTTCTGACCCCCTATGTCACACCGATAGAGTTGTATTGGTAAGGACTTGGTGATACGCTTTGATCATCGGTGAGATAGAGTTCATCGAGAGAGAGATAGAGAGTCATAACAAATGTTGTTCAAAAAGAAAATAATTGTCACCGTGATCAAAATTGACTAAGGAGATATCACAGTTGAGATCATAGGATATCATAGCAATATAGTCTTTGGTAGTCGGAGAGACTCAAAACATCGGTGAAACCACAAGATGTCTTAGTGGGTGTCTAATGAACGTTGGTAAAAGTTCAAACAAACGGATTTCTCGAGATTTGAATACGAATGTGCTGCTGATGTATAAATACCCATTTTTGACAGCGAATAGAAAGATAGACAGATATCGAATAAAAATAGAGTAGATTACAATGTTTAGAATTTTGAGACTATGATGCATTTATGAAACAATGGAGATATCAATGGAAGTCATTTGATTTGGTGGCTCATTTCTGGTATCAATTGTTTGTTGTTTTAATTGAAAGTATTGTTGAAGTTGTCTCCAAGGTTGATGTTTTCTAATTATTTAAACTAATATAACAAGCATATATTCAGTTTATCAGTGCACACTTGTTGTATCTGTATGGTTTGATTAATTGGTTCTTTCAAGGAATGATTAAATCCTTTTTGTTAATCATAGTAATTAGGGAATCTCATTTGGATCATTAAGAAGAACTTGGTAATCATATTCTTGCATGTTTATACAAGTTATAAACTCAAATTTATATGCCAAACAATTAGAGTATATGCCAGAAAGAAGTTACTTATTTCAAGTATTTCATTTGAATTCGTACACCCAATAATGCACTAGTCTCTACCACTCCATTGTTTAGTTTCATTCATTTTTACATCTAAACACATTAGATTTTAGCCTTGATATTGCTTATACAATTTACATTCAAAAATAAAACTCATTTATCCACTCCCATTTCCATTGTGGATAGATTACTTTAAGAAATAAACAAAGTCAAGTTTTCTTTATTCTCATGCATAACCTCTAGGTCTACAACACTTGAAGAGAAGAAGGTTCAAACCATTTGGCGTTGTTTGTTATGCTAAAACGTACTGAGAGTCTAGCAACCTCTTGAGGTATTTTTCCTATGTTTTTGAGAGCTAACACACTCCAACATACATCACATGTAGCCCATTATCATTTGTTATCTTAAAAACACCCATACCACAAAATATTGAAATACCTCACTTTGAGAAGTATGATGGTAAAGGAGATCCCGCCAATCATGTATCAGCCTTTATCACACTTTATGTAATGATTTCCTTTTTAAATATTCTCTCTTAGCTAAATTTTTTTCATGGTTATTAAAGGATGTCACCTCGGATTGGTTTTTTTCATTTCCAAATAACTCAATAGTGTCCTTTACACAACTTGTCAATGAATTCAATCAACACTTTCAAGAAACTATTAGACCTCAAGTTACATTAAAAAATTTAGTTCATTGTAAGCAAGGACCTAAAGAGAAGGTGACTAAATTTATAGGACAATACCAAGCTCTTTAGTCACAAATCTCCTATAACCTTCCATATGTCGATATACAAAGAGTTTTTATTGGAAATTTGTAACCTAACCTTAAAGATAAGATCTTGTTGATGAAATATCCTCCATTGAAACATTTACATATGACCCTTCGTGATTATCAGATATTAGCTAGACAATATGAAGGTACACCTTAATTGAATCCTACTAGTCAATCTGAAGTTGTGGCTCATAACAACTATCAACCATTTAAGAAGCAAAATAAGAACTTTATGAAGATAAAAATTCCTTAATCATCCTATTGGTGTTCCCAACTGATTGGCTAGGTTTCTTTGAGGATTAGACAAATAATATATTCAAGAACTCTAGCCAAATATTATACTCAATAACTCTAGATCAATGGCCAATGAATAGGAGATAGATTCATAGTTGTTCTCCTATGTACTTTAGGCTCTGCAAAACCAAGGTGGGTTTCCCTTTACACAACATCACTTTTCAAATAATAACAGTGTGTCCAATGATGTCAAAATAGATAAGAATTTCACATAAAAAAATTAAGGATGAACTTGATTGGCTAAACCTTATTCACAATTCTTTATAGCTTTGTACTTCAATAGTGTGAAATGAGCATAATAAAATAAACAAAAGTAGAAGATAATTTTCTAATTTTGTGTTGATCTTGCCAAGGTTCGACTCTGCTTCATAGTGGGAAACATAAGGGTCAATAATATTGTGTCGTTCTTGCTCCATTGACTCGGGGTATAGGAACGTAACTTTGATAAAAATAAATTAAAAATTTCCAATTTTGTGTTGATATTGCCAAGGTTTTGGCCTTGTAAACTAATCTTATTGGTGTCTTATCCATTACAAGAGTCTTGAATGAAGTAGCTTTTCTTGATAACAAATCGAAAGCCTAATTCAATGGATTTTTAAAATCTTATTTCCTTACAATAAGAGAACTAACAAATGGAAATCATTAATCTTCTTTAAGATCCTTATCATAACCACAATATCTTCAATCATTCAATTGAAAGAAAATTTAATTTATTACTTGAATAGATCCTACGATCAAACATCCATTATAACAAATGTACAATGAGAATCTAGATGATCTTTGATTATTAAGATTCAAAATATATTATTTTACAACAAGGAGACATCAACAATGTGACTTATATTCATATGAACAACAAAATTGAATTGATTATTTCTATCATAGATAAGATTTGTAATATTCTCTTTCTAAACTTCAAAAGACCTAACTATGCAAGACTAGTTTTTTACAAAGACTTGCTAAAAACCCAAGGACTTGAATTCTAGAATAAGTCTCATAAATCCCTTTTATAGAAGGGAGCAACAAGCTAAAAGTATTATTCCATTGCTTATAACACAAAAGACAAAAATAGGCAATGACACCTTCATATAAGACAAAATACATTAAAAACTTGAGGAAGAAGTTGTAATACAATTTAAAACCTTCTGAGAGCATTTATAACAATGAATAGATTTTATTCAATCAAAATTTCCCTTTGGACCTAATGGAGTGAATCTGACTTGTTGATCTTTGATTTATGTTGTATGATGATAACTGATTGAAAATCAACTCAAATATCTATACTTCTTATATCCTTATTTATTATCTTGCTTTCATAACAAGTTGTCATATAAGAGGGAGAAATTTATTATCCCTAAAAATGTGATCCATATGTTTATCACCAATTAATACCTATGCCATGTCAAAGAAACTAGCCATGTTGTACTCAAGTTTGGAGAGTGTGTCCATGCAGAGGTTTATTTGCTTTGAGTTTATTTCACCATACTTATTTATTCCCACATATATAGGAGGGAGAATGTCAACAAAATTATATTTCCACTCCTTAAAATACTTTGTTTCCCCCTCTTTATCCAATATAGGAGGCATTTGAAATTCCTCAAAACCCTCAAAACATCCAAATCCCTCCTTATGAGTGCTTGGAATTTATTATGGTGGTATATGATATCATCTAAAGAGTTAGATTTAGAAAGGATGGTAGATACAAAATCATGATCAAAATTGGAGTACTCTACAATAATCTTCAATAATGCAACTCCTAGGGCCCAACTAACTTGAAAGTATTTAAATGTAACCTCTATCTTGGCATGGTCAATGAATGCATCTTTAAAACAAAACAAAAAATTCTAGACCTTATCAACATGACTCAAAATATTAGATAATTTTTGGCCCAACATGTTATCAACAAGGTATAAAATTTTCATAGCTCCTCCTTCCCTTATCATTCTTGTTTCCTCTTTGCTTTACTTGATATTTTCCCTTAAATTTTTAAGCTCAAGGGTTAAAGCCTCTTTTTCTTATGAATCCTTATATTCAGTTGCATATTTTGGAGGTGATAACAACCTTGTAAATATATTTACCTATTCCTATAGCTTAAAATTAATGACATTAACTTTTACCTAGTCTGCTTCTAGCTTTTTAACTATTGCTTCAGTGAATAATGCAATATTTACTGTAAGGGTGGCTACTTGGAGGGTGCTTGTATCCTTTAATTCTTTAATATCAAATTTCCAATGAGTTGACTTGCATCATTAATTACTTGGGGTTTATTGGTCTTTGGGAAAATTGACAATATTTCCAAGGTTTCAAGCCTTGGATTAAAACTTGACCCAAAATATAGAGCAACAAGTTGCTCTTTTGATTATAACACTAGATCACTTCCTTCTTGTCTTTGGATAGTATCAAATGCAGTTGTAGATGATATATCCCAACCTAATAGGAGAAAAAATCCACCACTCCTAACTAATTTTTTTCCCTTGAATGTCATGATTGTATACACCTAAAAATAGCCTAGAGAATACAATTAATTAAATATGATTTATTTGATTAATTAACCTTAAATATCTATCTACTTAATAAATAAATAGAAATATTTATTTATATTAAGTTCACTTTTAATTCTTCTATTTTACCATATTATTTCCTCTTAATTAAATAAACAAAATTAAATACTTTGTTTTATTTAATTATTATCATCATTATTTCTTCTATATTTTATCCATTTATTAAATAAGCAAACTTCAATAGTTTGTATTATTTAATTATCTTATCATATTTCCCCTTAATTAAATAAAGATATCTTAAAGCCTTATTTGATTATCATATCCCTTTTTATTAAATAAGCAAATATCAAATATTTGTTTCATTTAATTAAATATCTTCTTACTTTGCTAAAATTGAATAAATCAAATATTCAAATAAATGCAATATTCCTCTATTCACTCACCAATAAAATTAAATATTCTATGTCTAAATTTATTCAATTGGCATTCACGGGAAAGCTTTGGAGACAAACTTGCAGGAAATCCTCTCTAATTTCCTTCCTCTGATTCTTCCTATCATCTTGCCTAATGTTTTCATGGGGAGAAACCATTCCCATAATCAGCTCAAGCTTCTCAATCTCTCACCACTCAATTCTCCATATTGAATCCAAGCCTTTGTTGTGTTGCCCCTATACAAATGTGTTGTTGTAAATCTATATATACAACCTTCTGAAGCAAAGAATGGATCCACATTTTTTTGCAAAATTACTCTACAGGAATAGCAATCAAGTCATCAATAAATCAAGCAATAGCAATAGCAATAGCATCATAGCAATCATAGCATTAAGAGAATTCATATCATGACTACAACATAGTTTTTACTATAGCTTCCATTTATCAGTTTTCGTGTCAAAATAGATTATAGTAGTATCAATATCATCTAGAAATCATTATCAATCATTAGATCATTGCATTTAGCATCACTCCATTCTCTGAATTGGCATTTTAAATAGTCACACTGCTTACCAAATCTGAGAGCCTTCTGTGACTTGATAAATCTTTAGAGATAGGAGACAATGACACTTTCAAGTTTTATGTGTTTTAAACTAGTTTAATTTTGTAGTTAAATCTTGATATAATGTTTCATTTAAGAAGTGTTTTATTGTTTCAATTATTGCATTTATTTCTGTTACCTTCTACACACAAATTAATGTCTACATCTACCTCTTTCCAAAATTGGGCAATGAGTTCTTTTTTTCCTTCTTCATTGAGTTTTCTTTCAATGTCTTCTACAAATATTCTCCCTTATTTCTAATGATGAAATCCTTGAATTACTTGGTGGTGATGAATTTGTCATCTTGAATTAATTAAGTGAAAGCTAATGCTCTCACATCATTCATCACCTGATATCCAATCTCAAAATTGATAAGGAGTCTATCATCTGAAATTCTTTCCACCAAAACTCTTAAATATGGCCTCATAATTGCCTTATTTTTGGGTCTTTTTCTAGATCTTCATCACCTATAGGATAATCCACAAGATACTCCACTCCAAGGTCTATCTATTGTGATGGGGTGATTTTTTGTGGAATTTGTGGGATCTCCCTTTGAGAGATCTAGGTTAAGGACCTCTACTAGTGGGGTAGTACATTTATAATAAAATTGTTTGCATTATCCAAAATTGTCATGATCCTAATGACACAATCCTAAATCTCTAAGTATGCACTCTTATATGAAGGATATGCTTGCTTCCTCTTATTTTCTTTAATATGGATACGTACCCATTGCTCTCTCTTCTTTGTGGCATTTTCCTCCATAGAAAATTTTCTAATTAAATCTTCAATATTATCAGGCTCATGCACAAAAGTAACCAATTTGAAAGTAGTCCTAGCATCATGGATAAAGTGCTCAAGATCACACATTCTATCCTTGTCCACTTTCATCTTGTATGGGAGAAATTTATTTAGTAGCAACTCTAATATTTCCCTAGCAACCTAAAAATATTTAAAATACAATTGTAGAAGGAAGGATGACATGTTTCTTATAGTTTGTAAAATATTTTTTTATCAAACTCATTCAATTACCATATAATTTCTAAAAAGGAAATTCTTTCTAGGATAGTTCTTGGGAAAACATATGGTGCAACAAGGGAGCCATACACCCTAACCACCATTGCATCTGAGTAGAAGAACCAATCAAACCATTTGCGTTTGATTCCTACATCCTGGTGAAGGTCATTGGGCCTTACAAACCTTATTACATATTCTAAAAGCCTCCAATCCATAGATTGGCCAAAATTCCTAAGAACTTCTCTGACAAAGTATTCTTTAAAGACTAGATAGTTTGATTTATCACAATCTTTGTCCCATATGTATGTTCACTCTTACACTAGTAGTAATGTTTTTGTGCATCTTAGGATCTTATCTGTATGTGGTGGTACCAATTTATTTTTTCACTAAATAAAATGATATGGCACAATAGAGAGTACCATTTAAAATGAACCACAATATTGTCCTTCTTAGTAGAGCTCAAGGTTCTGTGAATCCCATCTACAACATAACCTACATAATAATAGGGCTTGTTGACATCCCTGCTGTAAATATACACAACCAACACCATCAAATCTATTGGCATCCAATACTTTCAATCCATGCCCAATACTTGGTAAAGGGAGAAGTATGTTCTTATGAAATGATCTTCAAATATATCATAATTGAATGAATTTGAATCCCCACTGGAAAACCTCTTTAATTCTCTATTTGTTCCCTTTAGTCCTGAAACTTGATAACCAATTTACTTTGTAGGTATCCCTATTTCTTTGATATTATCTAGAAAATGATCGTAAGTCTATTTTTAACTAATAATTAGGGTCCAGATTGAATACCCTACAAATGTAAGTTATGTTCAGATTCATCAAAAAAATTCCATCTGTGGTATACAAATCCCTCTTCTTGGGGTTGTAGGCCTATGATTAAGTCTACATTTATGAACACATTTTCTACTACTAGAACATTCCAACCCCCAATCTCCAAATGTTGCATATGGGCCTATTAGCTAGGAATTTTCTAAAAGAATGTTTGAAAAGGGAATACCCCTAAATAGGGATAATGAGGTCTTTGCAATTCTCATTTGAATCCAATTTTTTTTCTAACATAATCGCTAATCCTTGTGACATTCTAGGCCTTTTGAATGACCCAAGCAACTAAGCCATAATGTCGTCATCTAACTCTCTTTTAACACCCCTTAATGTTTTGACCATGGCTTCTTTGTTTGTTTAGGGTTTTAGAGAATATAGAGTAGGGCTTTAAAATTTTAAACTTTGAGGAAGATTTATTTAAAATTTTAGACATTCACTTTCCTTCAAGAAGCCTAATTCACATTCTATATTTAGCAAATTAGAAATTTCCCTTTTTACCCCAAAATGCACAAAGAATTTTTGAATTCACTTATGATTTAAATCTTTCTATAAACCCTAGATATGTCACAGAAAAAAACCCCCGTTCACCTAGAAATCCATAATAATTTTACTCTACAATCTTCATTTTTCACTTTGAATGATATAAATGCATATAATTAAGCCAATATAGTCACAAAATTTGTAGATATAGATCAAATCTACCATTAATGTCTTCATATGCTTGAAGACGCGATCAATGATAACTATTCTCTATTTTTGAATGCAAACCATCGATTTGGTGAAGATCAATTGTAGTCATAGATTTTTAAAATCCTTTCCACAAAGAGAAAGACCCTTTCCCCTTTATGCTGACATGGAACACATGTCAAAGTTTCAAGGAATTGTGGGAACAAAGTGGAAACCTTATAAGCCTCCCCAACAAGGCTTTCTTCCGTAAAACAACAAAATAAACAGTGAAGAGAAATGTGGTACTGTTTTGGGATTTTAGGGAAACAAAGAACTAATTGAATATTATCCTGCAAAGGTTTAAGCTAGTGTGAAAAGAAAAAATTCTTGCGGCTAATATGATGTGGCAACAACTTAGCTTAAAACTATATGAAGGGTACTTTTTGCGGGCTCGCAAAGAAATAAATTTTTAGGGTTCAAATATTTTGCAAAGGTTATAACTAGTGAGACTCAATTAAAATCCAACACTTGACACTTACTAGGATGAAGGTGGGACCACTTGATAGGCTTTTCTTTGGGAAACTTAAATATTTTTAAAAGCACATGCATAAATGAACAACTTAAGTTACTAGGAAAAATGGTTGATAAACATATGGTTTAAAAGAAATTGTGGGACATCTTAATACATCGAGAACCTAAAGAGAATGTTACCAAACCAAAGGAACTAAAAAGAGAAATATGTATGATTTGATTGGCGAAGAACCATACAGGTTAGCAACAAAAGGAAACAAATGGTCATTTCACAATTTTATGGGGAATAATAATAAAACAAAAGGTACTTGCGAATTGAAGGAAATGCACAAAATGAAACCAAGTGTAAAGTGGGACCTAACAAGGCACAAGGGTTTAAGCAGTACTTAAAAGTGAATAAAGGTAATGGGCCTAACTAGTGCTTAGATAAATGGGGTCAGTTACTAAATGAAACAAAGGCCCTAGATTCATAACTTAAGGTACCAAGTGACCAAGGCAAACAATCAATGCAAGAATATAACAAAAGTACAAGGGATCAAGAAGGATTTATGGTTTTTACAATCCTAAAGAGATTTTTAGATAAACCCTTGCAAGTAAGAGGAATTTGAAAAATTTAAAGGATTTGGGTAATTCAAAGGATTATAAATTTGGACAAGCAACACCAATCCAATAACATCCAAATGGAAGTTTCCACTACATCCACAACACCATATCAATTTAGGCCAAGAGATAGAATTTTTTCACAATTTACTGATTCTCTCCATGCTCTTATGTTGTAATTGTTAAACAAAAACATGATTCAACTTCCTCATATTAGATCTATTGACACAACTAAACCATTACCACTAAACTTTAATGTAAAATCCTTTTGTCAATATCATTTTACATCTGGTATGATACAAATATATGTATGTGTCTTAAGCATCAAGTTCAAGACCTCATCTACTCTAATATCATCCATTTGGCTAGTGTAAATGATAAAGGAAATAAATCAATTTCACCACCTAGTCAAAACTTAAAAATATTTACAAACCCATTACCAAGTCATTCAACCATTTTTTCCAACGATTAAAGCTAAAGAAGAAATTGAGGATCTATTCAATGAGATCAAAATTATTGATGTTCAACCTTGTATGATTCAAACTAATCTTTTTCCTAATATTGATTTCACACATATTGATGCTTCTATAACTACACCTGATGGTCCTCTTTATATTATTGGTAGAATTAATGATAAACCCACATGGGGAATACTCATTGATCCCATATGTATAGTGAATATGATAGCCAAAGAATTATTATTATATGTGCATGAAATTTATAAAGATGATTATGAACAATCAAAAGCATTATTAAAGGCTCTTGATGGTTCTATAACTCTCCCATTAAAATTTGGACCTAAAGAGTTCAATTTTTCATTTACCATAATCTCGACATTGGAATAGTTTCATGTGAAGTTAGGTCATCCATGGCTAAGCTCCCTAAACACGGTCCCATCAATTATTCAAAATGTCTTAAATTCCCATTTGAAGAACAAATACACATTATTTACCATGGTGGATTTAAGCCTTTGGCCTCTCATGAAATATTTTTACTAGATTACTTTTGGGCTTAACCAATCCAACATGTTAAACCTCATGAGGATTATTTAATTGTGTCATATCAAAAGTTTAAAGATAAGCATATAGCCACATTATCCCTTAGTAACTTTTTGCATGAGGCCCCTCACTCTCCAGTGGCTACGATAGTTGTTCCTCCTACTTCAAAGGTAGTGAATGAACCTTGGCCTGAACCTAGGTATTCTTCCTTGACCTTTTGACATGTATGTTGTGGTTCCTACTCTACCATCCTATAAAGGACCACAAGACAAACGTTTGATAAAGCCTTCAGGGATCAAATTTGTGCCTCCTAAGGAAAAACAAGTTTTTGTGCAAAAACCTAAGAAACCTATGGTTTCTCAACCTTTGATACTCCCATTGATTCCTCCTACAAAGGAACAAAAGGGACTAATGTTGAGAAATGACTCAATCCCTCCTTCACAAGATAATGCTCGTGCAAGAATAAATAGAAGTGCAAAAGAACACAAACAAAAATTTCAAGCTATGGATCGTTAGCTTACTAAAGAGTGTAAAACCTTACCTAGTGATCAACCATCCATCCAACAAAATATTGATGAAATACCTCCCACCCATCCATCCTCATGATTTCTTGAATCTACTCCACCACCCTCATCGAATCATAAAGTTGAACCTTATTCTTCTCAACTAAGACAAAGAATAAACATATTACTAGATACAAATATGGATGTTAGTGCTCATGATCATGTTGTTAGTACTAATATGCAACCTATTGTGACACATTCTGATGATGAATCTAAAGATAAAATAAAAGAATTAAAAGAAGACCATAACGAATTATCTTATGTTTTCTAAATCAATAAATTTAGATGGGGACAACCATGATGATACACCTAATGAGAGTGACTCACCATTTCTTAAACTTTGTACTTCTTGTACCACACTTACTATAGTTCCTTTAGTGTATTTTTCCCCTTCCATTTATGATGAGAAATATTAGGATGTAAACGATTCGATATAGATCAAACCACATGTGTAGTGCCTTTGTGTCTTTGTGTTTTTACTTGCACATGATGTGATTTCTCATAATGTGCTTCTTGACATGTATTTGTGTTATTTATTTATTTTGGATGACCCCTATTCTTGTTGGCATAAGGATACAAAGAAAATGAATCTACTGTGACTTTTATTTGCTTGTATCTCTATTCATTTTTATGCTATGATGTATTATCTTTGTTCCTTTCGAGAATGATGCAAGGTGTTGAGACAATCAGGTCTCTTCTATCTTGACCCAAAAGCTTTGTTGTCTTCATGTGTTATTCCTCCCTTGTGTTTGTGTTGAATGCACAAGACAACTTAGAGTGGGTTGAATCAATTGTACATTAAAACATCAAAGTTCCCTCATTAACATTCATATTTGCATTAATCCTTAAACCCTTAACAACCATTAAACCATTATCATGCATTAGTAGAATATAAACATGAGAAACAATAATGCAAACACATCCATACACATGAGAACACCAGATTTACATGGAAAACCCAAGAAGGGAAAAACCATGGTGAGGATTATCTCACAATATAAAGTAATTGCAACATCAAATACAATAGGCTCAATAGTCGAGGGATCACTGCCCAAAAGAAAGAAGGGATCACTTCTAGTGGCTCACTGCCAGATTATAAACAAGAAGATAGATATTGTTACAATGAGAAATCCATATCAGAGCAACAGAGAATATCCACCACTATAATTTTGCACCATCAATAACCTCTAGCTCACTAGTATCAAAAACTTCAAGTACTCTACAACTGTAGACCCTTTTTCTCACTGCATTGGAGTCATAGGCATTAATCTCTCACTTCAAATCTTTGCATCTAATGAAATTTACATGTCAACACATCCTCGCATTTACAAACTCTTCACCAATAATTCATCTTTCATTTATACCATTTGCAACCTTAGAAACATCTTTCAAGGTTGGTTATGCACCTCAGACGTGCAAATTCAAATTAGGTTGACACCAAAAAATTTCCACGGTGGAGAGGAATGAAGGAAAACAACATCACAACTTAATTTGGACCTAAATCCATACATATGAGCCATGCTATGCTTCCATAAACACTGAAGCATATTTGCAATTAGTGTAACTTCTTAAACAACACCATTAAACATTTAGGTTGGCTGAACTTGTGTTATCACCATTAAACATTTAAGTGCATGCTTCCTTAAATCCAAAGATGACTCATGAATCACACACAACAATTGAACACAATCTAGAATATTCCATCAACACCTTGAAATCTAAAAAATTCTTTGCAACATCATACACCTGAAGAGCATGCCCATTATGTACACCCAGTTAACCTTCTACACACTATAAAAAATGAATCCAACCTTTGTGAGCACCAAAACTCAAAAAACTTAGACTAAAGATAGATATGAGAAAAATAAGAACACTCTCATATCCACAAAATGAGAAACCACAACATTAAAAAGTGTGGAGAAAAACTATTTCTTTTAGACAACACTGCATCATAGTTCACACATTGGTGAACACAACTTTTGTCGAACAATCCACAACTTAAAACTCTATATATAACACCTCTAAACACCTCTAATAAACATATCTAAAACACACAATTAAATATCCAACCATGAATAAATTTGGAGCAAAACACTTAACACTACTCTACCACATTAAACACTCTTTACCACACTATTTCCTCTTATTCAAATTTTCTCAAAAGCACTTGGAAACCAAGCACCGCAAACACCATCTCAACATCTGTAACACTTTCTTAGCATCTCAACCACACAAGAGGTTGAATATCCACATGCATATGCTCATCTAAGAAACACTAGAGGTTGACATCAATGAGACTATTAATGCCAATATAATGCAACCAATCAAAGCATGTCCATAGGTTGACGTCAATGCAACAACAAAGATTTTTTGACATCAATGAAAACACAAGCTTCCAAAAATATCCCCCTTTTTCATTGATGGCAACACATGATATTAAAAACCATCAATAACAACAAATTTGATCACCAACACATGCAGTACACATTAGTGCACACTGCTCCCCCTTACACAAGCATCAACTCTTTCCAACACTTTCTCTTTTACAAGACTTCTCTCCCCATTTCTTCATATGGTTTTTTAGTTAACTTTTTCTCCCCCTTTGACATCAATGGAAAAGGGTAACACATGTCTTCTTTACTTTTCTTCCCCTTTGACATCAATCATATATACTTTCTCTCCTCCAAGGGCAAAACATATAAGGGACAACAACTGCTCTACAACCTCAACTTTCACTTCCTTTAAAAACAAAGACATATAACACAATAACAACACTTACTCCCCCTAACTACAACAACCAACAATGCCACTACCTACTCCCCCTAAGAGGTAGCCACCAACATCAATCCAAAACAAGGAATGAATCTTGAAATCCACTAGATTGATGCATAACCTTATGAATCTAGTTGAAAGGAGGGGAAATAACCCCTAGCTTCTCTCAGAGATACTCAAAATTATCCTTAGGAAGATCCTTTGTGAATATATTTGCAACTTTATCCTTAGTAGGCACATACTCCAACTTCATCTCATTCCTACGCAGCCTTTTCTCTTAGAAGTGATACAGTGAGATATGCTCCTTAAATACATTATTGGATTGAAATATTGATGGTGCGGCGACATAAGATTGAAATTGGTTCATAATATGACACTTTGATAGCCTTCAAGGTTTGCTTCACCCAAAATACTTGTGTGCAACATGATGCTACGACAATGTATTCTTCCTCTGCAATAGAGAATGACATTGAATCCTACTTCTTACTTAGCCAAAACACCAACCTGCTTTCAAGAAAGAAAGCACCACCACTTGTACTTTTATCATCCACACGACCTACCCAATTTGCATCTGTATAAGCACTTGGAGAGAAATTAGTATCCTTTGGATACCATAAGCCATATTCCAAAATTATTTTCAAGTATTTAAATATTATTTTTACTGTTGCCACATGTGACTCTCTAAGATCTTATAATCTAGCCATAAGAAAAATTGCATACATGATATCCAGTTTGCTAGCAATTAGATACAACAGTCCTCCAATCATTGATCTGTACTTGCTTTGATCAACCTTAGGAGATTCTTCATTCTTACTCAGCTTACAACTAGTAACCATAGGAGTACATACCAGTTTAGAGTCTTCCATTCCAAACTTTTTCAGCATTTCCTTAACAAACTTTGATTGTGAAATGAATATACCTTTTTTTGTCTAATTGATTTGAAGTCCATGGAAGAAATTCATCTCCCCAAAAAATGGCATTTCAAACTCATTTTGCATCTCTTCTACAAATCTCTTGCACATACTTTCATTTCCTCCAAAAATTATGTCATCAATATACGCAACCACAATCAAGATTTGATCTTTCTCAACATTAAAATAAATATTTGTATTTGTGGTACCTTTATTAAATCCCTATTGCAACAAGTACCTATCCAATCTTGCATACCAAGCTATATGGGAACTTACTTGAGCCCATATAGTGACTTCTGAAATATGTAGACCATATAAGGATTATCTAATAATTGAAATTCTTTTGGTTGTTCAATATATACTTCTTCTTCCAACTCATCATTCAAAAATGTAGACTTCACATCCATGTAATGAACTTTGAAATCCTTATGTGTTGCAAAATCCAAAAACATCCTAATAGCCTCCATCCTTTCTAGTGGAGCAAATGTCTCTTCAAAGTCTATTCCTTCTACTTGTGAGTAGCCTTTACACACAAGCCTTTCCTTGTTCCTAACAAATTCTCCATTCTCATTTAGCCTGTTTTGGAACACCCATTTAGTTTCAATCACATTCTTATTCATTGGTCTTGGGACAAGTTCCCAAGTTTGGTTCTTCTTAATCTGCATCAGTTCTTCTTCCATAGCCTTGATCCAAAATTCATCTTTGCATGCTTCAATCACTATTTTAGGTTCAACTTTGGAAAGTAAACATAAATTCACATGTTCTTTTGTCATAGTAGCCTTTCTTCTTGTCAATGCACCTCTGCTTTTGTCACCAATGATATGATCTTCAAAATGATTCTTTTGCACATACTTAGGAGTATTAGGGATCCTTTTTAGAGCTTCTTCCTCTTTGACCTGCACTTCTTTTTCTTTACCATCATCTTTCTATTTTTCTCTGCAAGAGGACTCATCTGATTCAAATCCTTTTATCAACACTGAGCTTTTATGTAAGTCTCCATCTACTTTGACACTTGCACTTTCAACAATCCTTTTTAGCCTCTTGTTGTAGCACCGGTAAGCCTTTCTCTTGGTAGAGTATCCAAAGAATATTCCTTCATTAGACCTTGCATCAAACTTTACTAAGTTTTCTTCATTTCTTCTCATGTAACACTTTCTTCCAAACACTCATAAATACTTGACAATAGGAGTTCTTCCATACCAAAACTCATAGGGAGTCTTTGAGTTATTTGTCCTTGCTTGCACTATGTTAACTATATAGACTACAATATGAATTGCTTCTCTCCAGTAGACATCTGATATATTTTCTTCCTTCATCATTGTCCTTGCTACTTCTTGAATAGTTCTATTCTTTCTTTCCACCACTCCTACTGAGGAGTCCTAAGAAGTGACAAATGTCTCTTTCTTCTATGATCTTCACAAAAAATATTAAACTCATTGGAGGTAAACTATCCATCTCTATCAAATCTTAAGCATTTTATTTTCACATCCATTTCATTTTCAACCATATCTTTAAATGCCTTAAACTTATCTAGAGCTTCTGATTTTTCTTTGAGAAAGGTTACCCAAGTCATTCTAGAGTAATCATCAATCAACAACATGAAATACCTGTCACCTTAAAAACTTCTTATTCTTGTAGGTCTACAAAGGTCTATATGCACCAAATCCAAAGGTCCTATGGTGGAATATTCTTTGACATTGAACCTTTTTCTTGTTTGATTCCCAACTTGATATTCCTTTCAAACTACATTTATAAGCTTTGTAATCTTTGGTAGATCTCTCACAACTTGAGCAGAGCTGATCCTAACTAGGTTATCAAAATTGATGTGACACATTCTTTTATGCCATAGCCAAATTTCATTGATTTGAGTCATAAATCACATACCATTAGCACCCTTAAGTTGATAAACATTTCCATTTGTCCTTCTTCCTACAACATCCAAAGTTTTAGATCCTTTCCTAATCTCACAACCACCATCTTGAAAAGCAGTCACCATAGTGAACCATTATGACCTGATTCTAGAGAAAATTCCTTCATACATCTCTTCGAGTTAGTAGAATTAGTTCCAACATTTAGATCCATGAACAAGCATTCATCATTTTCATCATCCAAGTAATTAGATTCATCATCAGATATACTCGCATCTTCTTTAACATAATAGCTTTTCTTAATTGATTTACCTTTATTCTCCTTAAATCGATAATGTGAAGCTTTTATTGGAAATATTGAAGCATAATGACCTATATTTCCACAATTGGAACATTTAAAAGGTAACTTACCCTTGTATTTTATAGTTCCCTTTCTCAATCTCCTCACAAAGTTTGCTTCTAGCTCATCAAACTCATCTAGATCAAATTCCTTATTCTTCTCTACTTTGCTAGATTTAAAAGTATCAAAATATCTCAATTCAAAATTAGTTAAAGAACCAAACAACTGATCTCTAGAATAATGATCTAAATTTTGAGCTTCTTCAATAGCAAAAACCTTATGACTATAAGATTTAGGAAAAGTTCTTAATACCTTCTTTACCATCTCATCTTCTTCAAGTTTTCCACCATGGCCTCTGATGGAATTGAAAAATTCATCCACTCTATGCATGTAGCCTATATTATATTCATCTTCTATCATCCTTAGGGTTTCAAATTTGGTCTTCAAATTCTACATCTTTTCTTACTTAACCTTATCATCTCCTTCATAGATACTTTTCATATTTTTCTAGATCTCACCAGTAGTTTTAGGACTCATAATTTCACAAGTTCTAAATTAAAAAGACCACTCAAGAGAGCATACCTTGATTTTCCATTGTTCTCATATGCCTTGATCTCATCATCAGTACTCAGAGCATTTGCAAGTATTGTATATCTAGTTTCAACAGACTTCCAAACTCCAAACCCTAGAGAATAAGGAAACCTTCCATTCTAGTTTTCCAGAATGCATAATTTGATCCATCAAATAGAGGAGCCTCCTTCTTTTGTGCCATCCAAGATCTACCTCAAGTTGTTAAGCTTTCTTCTATGGAACCTTTCTCTAATACCAATTGTTGAATGCACAAGACAACTGAGAGGGGGGTGAATCAATTATACAAT